>MDKJ01087815.1:0-25069 GCA_005239525.1 Nicotiana knightiana
GGGAAGAGAATGTATAAAAATAGAGATAGTGTGAAGATACTTATACATTAAATTAATTTAAAAATAAATAAATTAAAAAATTAAATTATATTTAATAATATTACAATAAACTCGAATGAGAGAATACAAGCATAAAAATATATTAAATCTCAAGAATAAAATATTTATATTTATTAAAGACTTTTAAGAGAATAATAAGCAAGACATTAAATTAATTATTAAGCTAATAAAATTTTATATGATAGTACAATAATATTAAATAATATAATACAACAACTATAAGAAAAAACAAAAGAAAAAAGAATTTGTATACAAATAATGTGATGAATAAGACATATTTAACTTTTAGATAAAAACAAAGTGATAGTAAGAAGTTTGTTAAAATAATATGATGTAGTGTGCTCAAAAAAGACAGATCACAATATGATATGTTTAATATTCTTTAATATTGATAGCGACGAAATGAAGACTAAAATCAAGAGGTTAGGTTGCTATAAATATAAAAAAAGAAATAGGTTATGCACTACGAGATTTGAACAATAATTTCATATCCTACTTCATAATTAATATCTAATGATATGTAATTTTTATCTGAGGGGTTTATATTTTAAGGTTATTTGCACATGATTCAAACAACCTACATCACAATTTAACATGATTTGTGTCCGTGCATCACACGGGTACTAGTACTAATTTTGGTGTAAAAGAAAGAAGTAGAAGTTTGAGTCTTTACGCCGTGCAATTACTTGAAGTGCGCGAGTTAATCCGAACATCATAATTATAAAAAAAATATCCTTTTGAAAAAGAAAAGGAAGAAGTTTTTAGTCGAAGGACTAAAATAGGAATCCATCATGATCGCTATGGTCAGACCGCATCCGTTAAAAAAGGGAAATATAAGAGCACAACTCAGACTCAGTAGTATTCTCTTCTAACTTGTACTCATTAAACCCTACTATCATCTATAGGTTATACGATTTAAAATCACAAGTTATTCACAACTCACTTGACCTTTTGGTAGGATTAAATTTAAGGTCGAAAATTTTCGAGGAAGGTCGGCCGGAAATTGACACGTTGGGACTTTTCCGACAGACCTCACCGGAAATTTGCCGTCGAAAAATTCACTTGTTTTTAATTAGTAGTGCCTGTTATGTGACGAAGATGAATCTTTTTAAAAAGTTTGAGCTGATAAGGCGGCTGAGCACATAAGCCAACTACTTAACGAGTGCCCCTATATAGATTTTGAGTTTAAGAGTTTCAAGTAAAATATAGTATGACCATTTTCAAAATATATCTATATATATATATTTATAATTTTTGTCGAATTTAACGAGGTCCGATGACTCCTCTGTTCCTAACATAGGTCCGCCTCTGACAGATATAAAGAACCTTTACACACCATAACTGCAATTTAATTAACTGGTATATAAGGTTATTACTTTATATCTAAATTATCATATTAGGCTTGATAAGGAGTTAAGCATCTATATAT
This sequence comes from Nicotiana knightiana, assembly GCA_005239525.1. Lineage (NCBI taxonomy): Eukaryota > Viridiplantae > Streptophyta > Magnoliopsida > Solanales > Solanaceae > Nicotiana > Nicotiana knightiana. The sequence goes on from MDKJ01087815.1 coordinate 1,490, forward strand.
TCTAGCTACTTAATGGTTTTACAAACATATACATTGGTAGTAAATATGAAGTTAAATTGTTTACTCAAATACGTGTTAAAGGGTGGACCAATCATCTGAAAGTGCTTGAGAATTAGAATCTCTAAAGTCTTTTTTTTTTTTTCTCAATAACTGCAGATTATAAAAGCTGATTCAGAATATTTACTTTTTAATCCAGCTTCTTCTTTTTTTCCTTTCAACATATGGACCATTGAGCATGTACTATTTAGAATAAAGAGCTTATAGCATGTAAAAAAGGATTTGAACAACAAAAACAAAGAGCATGCAAATATTCTCTATTTTTTGTTATCTATAATGAAAATTTGTCGTATTTTAACCACATTGAGATTCTTCTCAACAATCTCCTATTGAAATGTGTGCACATTGTTCTGTCAAGGAGTAAAGTTTCTTATTCTTAAAGTGATGTATTAAAAACATGGTATTCTACTTAAGAATGTAATATGGCATATATATAGTGCTAATTGCTATATATTAGGCTCAAATTCATGTGGGTAATTAACTAGATTTCTTTGTATCATTGTTCTTCATTTACTCCAAGTATGTGCTATCGGATTACAATGGATCGTTGCAACGGTAGAAGTTAGTTATTAGTATAGTCAGAAGGCCACGGATTCAAGTTATAAAAATAAGTCTTGAAAAATCACAAATTCAAGCTGATTATAATATACTCCAACGTAGTCCGATCGTTTCTTAAAGACATGCATAACAAAAACTTAGTGCATCAAACTATCTTTTTTTAAAAATTTGTTATTTAGCCGATTACTAATTAAACAACTATTGCGGAATTAGTTTTATAAAGAGGAATAATAATATCTATCGACCTATTAATCAGTTGTATGCATAGCATTATCTTCAGAACTTTTGAAGTATTTTGAGGCTTCAATATTATGTCCTTAGCGCTGATTTGGCCCTCGAGAGCAAAAATCACTTTTAGCCCGTTGTTAAACCTATTTATATATAGCTGTCAAAGTATATAAAATTTGTATATTTTTTGTAAATTACACACATATATATTATTTGAAAGCGATTATACAGTGCCCATTTTTCCATTGAAATATTTGTTTGCTATTACCATGCATGTGGTTACTTATCTTGCTATATTGCTTGTTTTGATGTTTCTACTGTTAATAATTGATTGAACAATAAATGAATACGTATCTTATACACTTTGGTATTAGGAAAAACTATTTCACTCTCTCTCTCTCTCCCCCTTGGGTTCAGAGTTCAGAATCACCGAATCATCACATAATCTCTACATCTTATATATTTCGGATATATATCGAAAATTCACAATAAGGCACCAAAACTGAATTAATGCTATTTAATTAATATTCTTCAAATTCTCAAACATCATTATCTAAAGGAATTTAACTCCGCATTATCGCTTCTTCCTCATTAATTATCTTCAAATATTATATTGTTTTCCTTGTCAAATTCTCAAACTTCAAATTACAAGGGCATTGGGGCAGTGGAACTTTGAAATATTTACGGAGGGGATTCAAAATATAAAGAACTAAACACAAAAAAATCAAGGAAATTCAACATTTATTATATACATAAAATATAATTTTAATATCATATATATAATGTAATATTCAGGCCAAGAAGGTTGGCATGAATCCCTTACGTTGCGTGCTCCACCCATGCAAGGGGTGGTCTGGTGAAAAATTGTGTATGATCGGGGGTGATCAAATGAACACTCTTCGCAGAAATATTATATTGTGTATACAGTAAAATATTATTTATTAATGATAAAAAAATACGACTTTGAACATGCATGCATAGCTCGTCGGCAAAGAGTGAACATCGTTATTGAATTTCTTGATCTTACCACCGAAGGTGGTGGGGTAAGAGAATTGTTGTAAGATACCAATGGATATGTTGTGTAAAAGAAAAGATAGTCTTTTTAAGATGTAGTTGCTTTGAATCTCATGCCTTGCCTTGAAGAAGAATAAAAATAAATGTCTGGTCTGGTGTGTGCATGTGGCTTTTCTGAATCTAAGTCCGATCCAGACAAAACTTTATAGCCAAAAGAATGTTCTCAAATTAACGGCTACTCGATCTTTAATTTGCTTTTTGTTTTCTTGTTTTGTTTTCAACCTTTTCAAATTTCAAAAGAAGAAAAAGTGAGACATTGCTTATGCCTTGTCCATATCATTGCACAATCCCCTCTCTCATTTAATAACAGCTTGAAATTGACGTATGATTCCCCCTACATATGCATTTTCCCAACAAAGGCGCTACGTCTTATTTTTGCTATCATTGTTTTTTCATCATGGAATATAATATGAAGTTAATTCTATTTATTTGATCTCTAAGTAAATTATATCTCACAAAGTAGTAGGTTACATTTCACCTTGGCGTTTTAACTAGAGCTTAATTCACTTTCTGGTCAGTTTATTAGCCGATCGTCTATCGAAAATAATCCCTCTATCTTTTCAGGATAAGGATAAGGTTTACGTATATATTATCCTTCCAAAATTCTGCTTGTGAGGTTTCACTGAGTTTATTGTTGGTGATGTTGCACTTGACTCTTCGGTCAGATTTAGTGGATCTTTAAACAATATATTTTCTCAGTGACCAATTTAGTACAATAAATTTCAAGTGACAAAATCAATTTATTGACATTTGTAAAGTAAAAAAAATCGTAAAATGATTTTGCCATGCTTATATGCATGCAGTATTAAAATCTTGAATTCTTAATGCATATGATCATATACACATATGAAGTTGAAGAAAGTCACGTCTTGCATAAGTGCAAAGTGTGGCAAAATGATGATAGTGTGGCAGCTTTCGAAAACCGTATACTATGACTAGAAGCAAAGCAATGGTACTCCAATATATAACTATTGAATCCTAAGGTATCCCATGGTTGAAAGCTGTAGAGCTTCTATATAATTGGCAACGTTGGCGTAACCGGTAAAGCTATTGCCATGTGACCAGAAGGTTACGGGTTTGAGCCGTGAAAACAGACTCTTGCAGAAATGCAGGGTAAGACTACGTACAATTGATCCTTATGGTCCGGTCCTTTCCCTTACCCTGCGCATATATAGCGGGAGCTTAATGCACCGGGCTGCCCTTTATATTTGTCATCATATAGCTTCTATATCTGTGGAAGTATATGAACTTGAGCCCACGCTACAATATATCCATTTTATTAAACATACAGAGAAAGGAAACGATAAGTGAAATAATGAGTATGAAGTTAGAGAACTAGGACTGATACTCCAATAACTTGCTAATGGGTTCACTGTTTCTGCTGTAGCATTTTCATGTTTATGTACATAACTCATATCACTGCAACATTATACATATATAACTACGAAGTATATTGTAATTAAATATGAAAATTTCCGTAGCAAAAGCCAAACCTCAAACATAGTCGATCGACTATTAGGTTTTGGTAGACCTGTAACTAAAATTCTAGCTTTGTCCCCTGACATCAAAGGTCCTTCTTTTTCCTATCTTGAGATGTAATTTACTAATATTATGCAATAACAGAAGGATAGGAGCAGGAGGAGAAGCAGTAAATCAAAGATTTTATATATTCTTTCTACGTATACTGAAAGAAAAATGATTATAAGGCTTTTATTTCTTGTTTCGTGGTGGAAGCGTAAAGAAAGAGGAAAAATTGAAGCTACTTATGTATATTTTAAACTTAAAACATTAGCGTGTATTTACATGAAACAAGAAGAAAATAAATAAGATGGGTATTGTATGGGTCAAAATTCGACTAGGTTCAGCGAATGCAAATGGACGAGTCATGGCCGAGGTCGAGCAGGGCCTAATAGCGAGGAGTCGCCAAGCGAGGGATCGTGACCGAGGTTGAGTAGAGAAGAGTAGTAGTAATAGCTAGGATAGTAGAATTACGAAAGGGAATATTCTACTGAATATTCTCCTGATTGTATCTTTAGGGTTTCCTAGGAATATCCCTTATAAATAGGAAGAGATAAGGATATGGACTTTTCTGATAAGAACGCTTGTAACAAATTGACTATTGAGAGAATATACAAAAAGCTTGTCTTGTTGCCGTGGCTGATTTCATTATTTATTCTACATTTACACTCACTAGATCCAAGAACACTTTATCCATCCTCATATTCAGTTATATATCACACGTTATTGTCAGAATGAGGAATCATCCACATCATTCAATATTTGGATGATTAATTCCTTCTATTTATATTTATTATCATTTATCATATTTATTGCATACCATTCTTCCCCCATTCATCGACAATCATTGAGCACAGTCTAGGTATTTAATAACCTTGAATGCAGTCTCATATCATCGATACCTATTAATCTTAGACCTAGAATTTATTATGTTTAACTAGGATTTTTCCATTACCACTTTATTTAATTAGTTTAACAAAAAGCTCAATACTTTTTGGTCAAACAATTTGACACCATCTGTGGGGATTTTCTAGTTAAAATTTTAGTTCCTTCCAGATCTTAAAAAAACGACAAAGCTTTCTTTTCCTGCTTGCACGAACTAACGATGGCAAGAAATGGAGAAGAAAGATTGAAAGCAGTAGCATGACCCACTGCCAACCTCCTAAGCACCATCAACGAGGTTAACGGAGATGACGATAAAAATGTGACGCCAAGTGTCTCACCCAAGCGAAGCGACTCACCCCCTCATGGCAACGCTACCGTCTCTCATGGGAAAGGAGCCTCTACGTCCACGACAGAAGAAGCACCATTAGCAGGGAAAAAATTACTAGATGCGTGGCTGACAAGTATACTATACATTATACTCAACAAACCCGCACAAGGGGCGAGTGGAAACTATGCACGAGTCGACATCACAACAATAACCGACGAGTCACACGCTCTTCCTCCAACATATATCACTCACATTGTTAATGATTCCCTCGAGAATAAAGCACTCCGCGACCAAATGAGGGAATACCGAGAGGGTTGATAAGATACCAGGCGCCCCAAAAATTCTGCCAAAGCGGGACGTCTGTCGGTTCGTTGAACAACCGAATAGCAATGAGGCTGCACCACATGCCATACCCAAAACCTTCAAGATGCGGCCATACTTAAAAATATATGACGGCACAACGGACCCTGAATATCACATCATCCACTACGTCACCGCAGTGAAAGGCAACTACCTCACAAAAGAACAAGTGTCGTCGGTACTGCTGAAGAAGTTTAGTGAAACCCTAACCGGGGGAGCCCTAACATGGTACTCACAATTACCAGCATGTTCCATAAAAACATTCGATGAGATGGCCGACAAGTTCATCACCGCCCATGTCGGGGCCAAGAAAGCAGAAGCCAGGGTGAATGACATATTCTCCATTAAACAGTCGCCCGGCGAAGGAATCAGGGGCTTCCTCGCCCGTTCAACAGAGTGAGAATGACCCTTCCAAACGTGTCAGAGGGAATTGAGGCAGCAGCTTTCCAGAACGGGTTAAACAGGAGCGGGTCGAGGGAGACTAGAAAACTGTTGAGCAGGCTCAAGAAATACCCCCACTATCTGGGAGGAAATACACAACGCTTACTGCGCCGAGGTGAGAGCGGATGAGGACGACCTTAACAGACCAACCCACTGGTTGACGTCGGTGTAGATGGAGTCAAGGAAAGACCGTTGAAATGACGACCGAAGGGAACATGTAGGTCCACGCCTCAATCGCGAAAGGCACCATCCGTGCATCAGAATGGCCGTCATACCCCCCCCCCCCCCCCCCCTGCCATCGCGATGGCCTATCTAGGCCACAGGCTGGGACTCACCGAAACGAAAGAGGTATGACTCTATTTTTATATGCTCATAATTTTTGTGTTTCTCTTTCAGAAATAGTCTACGCCCTAGAGATGCTCGGCCCCAAGGGGAAATGGCCGCAGAAGATGAAGTTCAACCCAAACGCCAGAAAGTCGAAAGCCCTCTGTGAATTCCATCAAGAGCGAGTCCATAAGACCGAAGACTGTATAGCCTTGAGGCAAGAGGTAGTAAACTTGCTCCACCAAGGACATTTGAGGGAGCTGATGAAGGAGGAGCCAATTTCGCCCTTGTGCAGGAACAACATCAAGGCCCCCCAAGGCGCCCTTCCCAGCTCACACCATCCAGATGATTATCAGCGAGGGCTACGACACAACGATCAACCACGTGAAATTCACAACCACCCAGTGGTTGAAGCTGTCGATCACCCATGAACGATATGATGACCTCGAAGAAAGTATCATCTTCGATAAGTTAGATACCCACAGTTTGACCTTTCCTCACTATGATGCTCTTGTCATTACTTTAAGAATTTCAGACATCGATGTAAAACAGATTATGGTAGACGACGGAAGCGGCGCGTGTATTATCCACCCCAGAGTTCTCACATAGATGAGACTCGAGGATAAGATACTACCACGTTGCATAATACTAACATGTTTTAACAATGCAGTTGAACGGACCTCCGGAGAAATCACACTACCCGTTCTGGCCGGCGGTATCACCCTGGAAATGACATTCCACATAATGAATCAAGATATAACGTACAACGCCACCATAGGACGGCCCTGGATGATGGATACACGCCATGAGAGCCATCTCGTCCATCCTGTATCAGGTCATCAAGTTTCTCACCCGGTGGGGAGTTTATAGCATCCGTGGCGAGCAGGGCACAACCCATGAATGCTATCGCATCGCCCAAGACTTCACATACACCCAACAATTAACAGGTGAAGGCGCAAAAGCATAGAAATTAGCAAGGTCGGGGTCAGGCGTCGATGGACAAAGAGATGTCATCAAAGACCCCGAGGTCGTGGAAGCCACGGGATCAATAGTGGAAGACCTCGATCACGTTCAATTGGATAAAATCAACCAACACAAAAAAGCCTACATCGGCCACAAAATCCTGGAACCAAGTAAATTCCATAAATTTTTATTTGACAACGCAGACTTATTTGTCTTCTCCCATGAAGATATGTCAGGTATCCCGGATGAAATTGCAACACATTAAGGTGAATGTCGACCCACTCTACCCGCCAGTACGGCAGATCATAAGAAAATTCAACGCCGCAATAAACGAAGCCATCCGCAAAGAAGTAAAAAAATTGCTCGCAAACGATTCTATCAGAGAGTACTAGTACCCCCAATAGGTCGCCAACGTGGTCACAGTGAAAAAGAAAAATGGGAAATGTCGCACATGCATGGACTTCACAGATCTAAACAATGTTTGCTCGAAAGATTCATTTTTGTTGCCTCATATTAACTAGCTCATCGACGCAACAGCGGGGCACGAGCTGCTAAGTTTCTTAAACGCTTACTCAGGTTACAACCAAATCCTCATGGAGGACGAGGACCAGAAAAAAAAACTACTTCCATCACCCATAAAGGGACGCACTGCTACAAAGTCATGTCGTTCGGACTAAAAAACGCAAGGGCAACCTATGAGAGGCTAGTAACCAAAATGTTCAAAGAGGAACTCGGCAAGACGATGGAAGTATAGATAGACGAAATGTTGGTCAAGTCGAAAAGAAAAGAGGACCACATTGACCCCTTGAGGGAGGCCTTCGACATACTTAGGCGATGCGGCATGAAGTTGAACCCCGAGAAATGCTCCTTCGCCGTGACCTCAAGAAAGTTCCTAGACTTTTGGTGTCGTAGAGAGGCATTGAAGTTAATCTCGACCAAATAAATTCTATAGAGGAATACCTAAAAATTTGACCAACAAGAAGCAGGTGCAAAAGCTGACTTGCTGAATAACGGCCTTGTCGAGGTTCATCTCCCGATCCTTTGATAGATTCCAAAAATTCTTCAGCATACTCAATAAGGACAACAGACTCCAATGGAATTCCGAGTGCGTCGATGCCTTAAGAGAATTAAAAGCATACCTGTCCTCGCCCCCGCTACTCGCCAAAGTGGAACCCGGAGAACGCCTCCTAATCTACCTGGTTGTGCCCGACATTGCGGTGAGGGCGGTCTTGATCCGTGAAAAAAAGTACGCAATATCCAATCTATTACATTAGCAAAATTTTGGTCGACGCCAAAACGAGGTACCCCCACCTCGAAAAGTTAGCCCTGGCTTTAGTCCTAGCTTCACGAAAGCTCAGACCTTATTTCCAATGCCACCCCATCTCGGTAGTCACGACCTTTCTCCTAAGGAGCATCTTACATAAACCCGAGTTGTTGGGCAGATTGGCTAAATGGGCCATTGAGTTAAGCAAGCATGATATAATATATCAGCCGCGAACAGCGATAAAGTCTCAAGTGCTCGCTGACTTCGTCGCCGACTTCAGCGCCAAAATGATGCCCGAAGTCGAGAGGAGAAGCCACTAGCACTTCCCCCAAGTTACCCAAACTATGGATTCTATAAACCAAGGACGCCTCCAACGCATCAGGATCTGGACTGGAACTCGTACTCGAGGTCCCAACATGCGAAGTAATTCGCCAGTCCATACGGTGTCCTGATATGACTAATAATGAGGCCGAGTATGAGGCCATAATTGCAAGATTAAAACTGGCCCTCAAATATGAAGCGCGACGGGTCATCCTCTGATGTGACTCACAGATCATCGTCAATCAAGTCACAAGGACTTTCGAAATCAAAGAACAAAGGCTACAAAAATATCAGGACGAGATTTGCAAGCTACTGCCCGAGATTGATAAATGCAAGATCGACTAGATACCTCGAGCACAGAACATCGAGGCAGACGACCTTGCCAAACTGGCGCCCTCTACCAGGATCATAAACGGAAAAGAGAACGTGGTCATGCTCGTCCATTCATCAATTGATCAAGTCGAGGTAAGAACTATAAACATCACTTGGGACTAACGCAATCGTATTATCTCCTATTTGCAGGACAAAGTGCTCCCACCCGATAAAAAAGAAGCCAAGAAGCTTCGAATGCAGGCGGCCATGTACAACATCATCAATGACGACTTGTACAAAAGAACATTTGGCAGCCCTCTAGCAAAATGCCTAGGACCAAACCAAATGCGGCGTGTCCTCGAAGAGGTAAATGAAGTCCATTGTTGAGCCCATACTGGCAATCGAGCTCTCGCGAGATGCCTCATAAGAGCGGGCTACTACTGGCCCACTTTGAAAAAGGAGGCCGCCGACTTCGTCAGGAAATGCAAGCAATGCCAAAAATATGCCCCCATTATTCGCCAAGCGGTAGAGCACCTCCACTCAGTTATCTCGTGTTGGCAATTCATAAAATGGGGAATGGACATCGTCGGACCCCTCCAGCGGGACGAGGTAATGTACGATTTCTTTTAGTTTTACCTGACTATTTTTCCAAATGGGTAGAAGCAGGTGCATTCACCAAAATACATGAACAAGAAGTTATCACATTCATATGGAGAAACATCATATGTCGCTTCGGCATCCCCAAAGAAACCAGTTGCGACAACGGACCCCAGTTCACCGGAAAAAAGACCGTTGAGTTCTTCGAGAAATGGCACATCAAGAGAATACTCTCCACGCCATATCATCCCGCAGGAAATGGTCAGGCGGAGTCCTCCAACAAAACAATATTGAAAATCATGAAAAAGAAGCTTGAGAATGCCAAGGGACTGTTGTCGGAATTACTACCAGAAGTGCTATGGGCATACCGCACCACACAAAAAACAAGCACAGAAGAAACACCATACTCACTAGTCTATGGGACTGATGTAGTAATACCGATCAAAGTCGATAAACCAAGCCTAAGGTACTCAAATGAGAACGGTCCAAGCAACGACGAAAACAAAAGGCAAAACCTCGATTTAGACGAAGAGCGGAGAGACATGGCCTACATAAGGATGATAGCTCAAAAACAACATGCAGAGTGGTAATACAACAAAAAATCCAAAGTCAGGCAATTCAAAGTGGGTTACTACGTACTCAAAGCCAACACACAATCAAGCAAAGAACCACAGGAAGGAAAACTGGGAACCAATTGGGACGGCCCATACAAAATCACGGCGGCAGTAAGCAAGGGTTCGTTCCAACTAGAAAAAATGGAGGGAAAACTACTGCCAAACAATTGGAACGTCGCCCACCTCAAATACTTCAACTTCTAAAGACGAACGTCCCCCCAAGTCGTACTCTTTTTCCCTCACCCGAGTTTTGTCCCAATTGGGTTTTCTAGGGGAAGCTTTTAACGAGGCGACGAAGAGGGCGTCTAGAAGTTTGAGTGTTAGGTTTATCGTCGGACCTCTCAACGACTTCTCCAGGTCGACCGATGAAGGGACAATATAGACTAGGACTTCTCAAATGTATGTATGAACTGAGCAGAAACATGTAAAACTCTCCAATAAATGTATAAGCAAAGAAATATATGCAAGCATATGATGTTCCGACATGCCTCCACCAGTTTACACATTACGCCAACGCAGGAAACGTACATTCGACCTCGTTAGAATTGACTTACATTCAACCTCGTTCAAACTATTTTCCAAGTCTACATTCGACCTCGTTCGAATCGACTTACATTCGACCTCGTTTGAATCGACTTACATTCGACCTCGTTTGAATTATTTTTCAAGTCTACATTTGACCTCGTTCGAATCGACTTACGTTCGACCTCGTTCGAATTGACTTACATTTGACCCCGTTCAAATCGGCTTACATTCAACCATACGAAGAAAAACATTCATAGAAAAGCGAAAAGGGCAGAGAACATACAACAAAAAGTAATATCATTCCATTCAAAAAAAAAACATCTTACAAAGGGCCTGAAAGAAGCCCCACAAAAAGGAAGAAAAAGGAAAGAACAAAAACTAAGTACAAAGACGTCACATCGCATCATCTCGACCATCACCAGCGCCACCGGCATACTCATCATCGTACCAAGCATCAGATGCAAGCCCGTCATCTTCGTCATCGTCCATTCCGGGCATACCGGGGTCATAGCCATAGTCGTCATGAGTTGCACGTGCCTTGACACGAGCATCCTTGAACTCCCTCGGAAGCCTTCCAGGCTGTTATCAGAGCCCTATATATATCAAGCTGGTCCTCAGCATGAACCCACTTCTCGTACAACTGCCGTGACACACTAGGATAAGTGGAAGCATGAGAGGTAGACGGTTGGGCCTCCTGCTGTGCCTTGTCGGATTTCAGGGTAGCAATCTGCTCGTTCAGGTCTGACACCTCCACCTCCAAACCACCTATCCGCTCTTCAAGCCGCGCTTCTTTAAGCGCTAACATTTTTCCCTCACTAGCCCGATCGGACCTAAAGACGTGGAAGGTACCTCTAGTACAGCCGCCTCCTCCACGGCAACCATTCTGTCCCTCTCAATCCTATCCAACTCTTCGGCTCTGGCGGTCAACTTGCCGTTCAACCCGACGACCCTAGCTTCACTTTATTCGAGCTCGACCCGTAATGATGCCACCTGAGCCTGAAGATCGACATTTTCGACCATCACTCCCTAGCTCACATCGAGCTCCTCCACCTTAGATCTAAGCGTCCCCTCAAGCACGCTACACCTGCCAATGGCCCTCATGAGCTCACTGTCCTTCTCCCTCAGCTCCTCATCTTTTTGTTTCAGCTCATCACAGAGAGTCTAGAACTGACCGTCCTCGTCGATTATGCTGACCGGTGTTCGGTGCTTGGAATGGCATTCCCTATACTTGGACTCCATCTTCTTGTAGAGGGCCGCCCTCTTCTCTTACCGATTATCATACTCAATCTCTAAAATGAGAGTCTGATGAACAAAAGAAGACAGATCAGTAGAGGCAAATAACATAAAAAAGTGAATGAAGTTAAAATTTGGAAAGAGAAATTACTCTCAGGGCCATCCCAGAGATGTCCAGCGACAGGTCTGCATCCTTCAGCTTCTGCAGCGTCTTGTTCTCGGATCTGTGCACAAAGGGGAAAAAGCAGGAACCACCTATTCTGAATTAACCAAGAGGTTGTAATCCACGCGGATGGCGATGTTCCGATTGGACCCCTCAATCCTTATCTCCACTAGGGTAAACCTCTCTTCAAAGGCAAAGGCACGCACCTCCTCAGGGTCGATGTCAGAGCCTGACCCATCGTCTTCTATGAGGACGGTTTTATCTTTCCCATCCGCAGATAATGAGACAACCTCAGTTTTTCATGCACGTTCATCCCCCGTGGCAGCCCCTTCTGCCCCCCACGGCCTCCCCTATGCAGTCATCTCCGGCGCGGGAGAAACCTCGATGACCCGTGGATTCACCGACTCTGCATCCAATACGATCGGCCCCTCAGGCGCGGTAGCGGCCATGGTGACCCTGCTAGTCTCGACCCTCTTCCTTTTCAACGGTGATGCCTCCTCTTCGCCGGGAAGACTCGTCGATCAGGTGCATAATCAGGCGGGCCGGGGTCTCTGCTTCCATAACGGCCGCCTATTGGCCGAAGTCACTCAATCACGAGGTTTAAGGATAAGTACTCCTTACAGACTCAACCAGTACAAACTGCATCCCGGCCGAGGCGACCACCTGGCGGAATACAGGTACGGGAACCTTCGCCTTCTTGGAAGCCCGTAGACCTAACACAAAAAGGGAGCCACATTAAAAAATAATAATGAATTCCCACATTGTGAGGCAGGATGCAGGCTACCCAGTCGCTGATGATCATAACGTCGGAATCTAGCTTATCGGTCGAGGGCTTGGGCCTAAATCTCTTATTGAAGGACGCCCAGTCATGAATTCCCACATTGTGAGGCAGGATGTGGGCTACCCAGTCGCTGATGCCGGCGACCAGAGACGGTGGATATCTCTCAAATACAATAAAATGAGTAAAAAGACACGAAGAAAAGTGAGCAAACCTACTTCAAACAGTAAATAAACTTACGAGCAAAGTTCCACTGCTCAGGGAACCCGCTTGGGTTTCTCACCACCTGCTCAGTTTTGATGTAGAAATAGCTCAACCAAAACCGGCGGTTCGCCTTGTCATCCATCCCTACCACCAGCCTTCTAGTTCCGCGGTGGCGAAGATGGATCATTGTGACCCTGTAGAAGCTCGGCGCGAAAAGGTGCAGCAGGTGACGGATAGAGACTTTGCAGACGTCCAGGTCCGCGAATTTCGTCCACATGAAAAAAAATTTGTAAAGATAGGGGGAAATTTGCACCGGACAGACGACGTAAAAACAGAAGAACTCTTCCGCTACAGGAGGAAGAAGAAGAGAATAGCCAAGCAAGAACGGATAGGCATAAAATGCACAATACCCGGAATGATATCGATATGATGATGTGGAATTTGGATCTAAGGGCGGAGATATGCTTCAAATCCATCTCGGACAATACCGGCTCGGATCCTGAACGGGTTCTTTTGAGAAGTCGTTCCTAGAAGTTGTGTTACGTGGAACGACCTCCTCCACGGTGGGGAAGCTTTCGTCTTCCACAACCATGGGTTCTTGATGATAGGCTATAATTGCATATTTTAGTCGCTTATTACACTCTAATTTACTGCACTTTAATTGAGTTTGAGCTTTAATCGTTAGTGTTTTGTACTAACTATGTGTTTTATGCCTTGTAGGAGTGATTTCGAGCTATATAGATGTTATGGAATGAATTCAAGTGATTTGGAGATTTGAATTCTGAGTATAATCCCAAGGAATTAATCCGGTATCATGTTCAGGGGTCAAATTTAATAGTTAAGAACAAACGAAGACTCGAGTAGGCATATTGCGTGCTGTCTAGTAAAATAGACATAACTCTTTTCTCATAACTCCATTTGGACTATATATTATATGGTTGGAAATCTAACTCAAAGGAATATAACTTTCATGTTTTACATTTTTCCAAATTCTAAACTGAACAGGGTGAAAAACGCGGTCTAAACCTCGACCGCTGACCTGGACGCGGACTGAAGTAGTGCACTGGGTAAATACCGCGCCGGGACTGCGACCGTGATCGTCCAAACCTGAAAAGTTGTCCTTTTTCGCGTAGGAGAAGGTATAACTGTTTGGGCCCGACCCTACTTGGTATACGTACATGGACAGACGTTTGACACAAATTCGACCTAAGGAGGGAGAGACACAATAGGAGCAAGGCGGGAAATTCTTCTACGAGTTTTTCCTTCCTCTTCCTATTCATTGTTGGTTATGACTTTTAGTATTGTATTTTTACATACTACTATGAATAGCTAATTTGTTATCTAGGGTTTTGATGGAACCATTTGTAGGCTAAATTCTTATTATGTTTTTATATAATTGAGCCGTTGGATTTCTCTACTTGTTCAACTACGTTTATATTATTGTTGGTTGAAGAGCTCTTAATTAGTTGCGCCTATTTAGTATCTATTACTCGGGAGAGAGTGCATATTTTGGTCGTTGTTGAACAACATCACTCTCGACGTATATGTGGGATCAATAACGAAGGGTTTAAATGTGGGATTAGGGATAACAAAACCTTGGGTGCGATCTAAGTGAGTCGTACTTAATGCCAGCTAGTTTAATTCGGGAGAATATGTCTAGTAAATTTTGATAGTTACTCGGGAGAGAATTAAAACACGCAGAGTGCTCATGGTCGGTAAAGAATACTTAGGCGAAATTATAGAAGACGTAGAGAGAAGGATTCCGACAATTGTGAAAATCATAACTCTAGACCTCCTTAATCTTTTCTCCAACCCGTAGTTTCTTTAGAGTTAATTTACTAGTTTAATTTGTTAGTTAATTAGATATAAGAATCTTAATATTTATAAAATAGGAATTGTTCGAGCTCGTCTTCTTAGCAATATTGAACAGTTGTAGCTAAGCCTTAGTTGTCTGTGGGATTCGACTCCGGACTTGTAAACCGGATTATATTTGCAACGACCGTTTAGTTCTTTTTATAAGGCATAGTTGGGCGTGATCAAATTTTGGCGCCGTTGTCGGGGAACTAACGGTGTAGCTGTAGGTGTACATATTTCTAGGTTGCAAGTTTGAACCTTTTTTTTTGTGTATTTGATTATTTATTTATTTATTTTAAATTTTATGTTTTTTTATTAGAGAGACATGGCATCTTAGAATTATGAGAGTTTTGATGTTAGTAATTCTACTTTTGATCCTCCTTATGCATTTAGTGGAGGAAACCACCCAGGTCAAAATTATCAAAATATTTTCGAGAGCGAGTTATGTGCACCAACTCAATCTTATGTGTGGAATGTGTGTGATATGTGTGGTGGTTACTTTCATGGTTGTGCTTATATTTCTTATCTTCCCCCAATCCCTTACCATGATGGTTCTACTTTTTCTTGTGAGGATAACAGGAACAAAAAAACTAGGGAAGCTGACCTAAAGGAGATCAAAGATATATTAAAGTGTCATGTGGAACAATATGATGAGAAACCACGGCAGATACAAAGGCAAGAGGCAACTATTCACAACTTGGAGGCTCAAGCGAATAAATTAATTGAACCTTGTAAAACGCAGCAAGTTGACATTGTGGATAGTAGCCAATATGAGTATGAATTAGCTGCAGAAATTGCCATTATACCGGAGGATTTAAAAAAATACGGGGATGGGCTAAAGGAGAAGGCCATAGCAGAACACCAACAAGCAATCGAATTAGATTTTGAGGATGTCGATGTTGTAGAAGAGATACTAGAGTCTCTTGATACCCAATTTTTTCCAAAATATTTTTTTAAATTGCATATGTATCTTCAAAATCATGCATTAATATCAATTGGTATATTTCCATAATTTTTCTACATTTTATAAATTTTTCTAGTATTTTATTTCCAATAAATATTTACAAAATTGCATCACAAATAATTTCAAAGGCATTTCTTGATCTAATTAATTATTTTTGGTCATATTAAGACCAAGTTATTTCATAAGTAGCCAAATTGGCACTCTTTGGCTATAATTGCAATAACTTTGCAATTATAGCCCAATCATACGATTTGATACTATTTTTATCCAGAAACTAATCATTTTGTATTTTTAAAATACTAAGTAATCATTTAATTGTTTTCTACGCATGAAATTTATTTTTATAATTAACAGCTATTTTTATAAATTATTTTAATTAATTTAAGATGGGTATTTAACAAAACTTTTATTTCGATTCTAGCCTAACTAAACTAGCCCAAACCTTATTAAATCAATATCAATAGACCCCAAGCCCAAATACCCTTGAGCCCAATCTAATATACCCAACCCAATACCCCATTTCAATATTGACCGTTGATCACTTAGATCGACGGTCAAGATATCCCTTTTCCTTAATTAATCCGAACGACCCCCTCCCAAACCCTCATTTCTCTCATCTGCTCTCCGTCGTCATCCCCTTCCCCTTCTCTCTCAAATCCTCTCTACCCAAACCCTAATCCCATCGCCATTTTCTGGTTCACCGGTAACAATGGCGGTTCTCTATCCCCCCCCCCCCCCCCCAGCCTCTATGATACCTCTCCATGGCCTGATTCTCGCATCCCTGAGGTCCTCAAGGGACCAGTTGATTGTTCATTCACCCCCCGGGTCCGTGCTCACCATTCTCAGGCCACCATGGCCTTCTCAGTAAGATTGCTCTATTTTCTTACTAGACCTATGGTTTCTAAGCCGATCTCTTCTCGACTCTGGGTTGTCTCTCTTCGAAACCCTACTCTAGCTCTTGACTCCTTAGATCTGTAACAGATCTGAGTCTAATCGAGTTATCTTTACTGTTTTCTTAAAGAGTTTTCCGATTTTCTAAAGCATCTCTTCATCTTCAAACTAGGGTTTCTCAACCCCTTTTCAAAAATGATTCCTCTTCTGATTTCAATGTTATTATGTGATTTTCACTATGTTTAAATGATTTATTTAAGTTTTTTCTTTATCTGATTTATTATGTTAAAAACCCTAAATTTCTTGGGTTAATCTTTGGGTTCTGAGTTCATCTTTAATGTTCGTTCTTTCAACTTGTTTGCATGTTTGACTCTCATGAATCTGCTTTGATTCATCTGAGTATTTTGTGATTTTTCACCCTATTTGACTTACTAGGGTTTCTGATTCTTCCTATTATGTGCTTACCTCGCTAACTCTCAGAAGTTTGTGTTCATCAGTACTATATTCCAGTTTTGAATCCCTGACTCCCTGTGATTTTTACTTTACCATGCTTGTTAGGGTTCTGATTCTTGCCTTTTTTCCTTGCTTATCATGTGTTTATTCTGTGCAATCTGTGTTGATTGCCCTTAATCAGTATTGTTCCTATTTGAATCCCTAATTTCCTGTAATTGATACTTTTCACTAATCTCTTATGATGATTTCCCTGCTGATTTTCCGACCTTAATTTATTTCTTGCCTTATTTTATGGTCGTCTATGCTGTCAAATTGATTCTTATGTTATTTCCTTAATTAGAATCCTATGTACTTAGCCTAATTACTGGCACTGGTTGAAATTGTTTCCTTATTTATGCTCCAGTCATACATAATCTCTTTCATTACTTGTTTCCTGTCTTTTACCATTTGAAATGACTCCCTTAAATAAGGGAGTAGTTGGACTGATTGTTGCTCTAATTGGTTCCTAGCTCCATAACTTACTGCTTAATTGTGTTTCTTAGCTTATTTTACCTAGTTTCAAACTACTATATATGCTCTCTTACACTGAACTCAACACACACGAACACATTAGTTCAAAACTCTTTCTCATACCCAAAGCTTTTTTCTCTCTTTCTTTCTTACTTACTATTGTTCTGAATTAGCCGGCTGCACGCCAAGGCTAATTATTGTGCTCTCCTATTCTTTACTTTGTGTTCACTATCTCTTTACTGGTATGTTCTGATTTCAATTCAAGCCCAAAACCAACATGTTTCTTTTACTGCTTCATATTATCATGTTTCTGATATGTTTCTATCTATGGTTTTGTTGTTCAACATGTAATTGACATGTCTACATCATTGTTAATCTAGCATATTATGTTATGTCCCACTCCCCCTTAGGATCAGTATGCCTATGAATATGTTACCCACTTGTAGTATGTCCCAATGTGACTCTGCTCTATCTTATGTTTACCTGGTTTCTAGTATGAACCTTTCTTTGCAAAGCAATTTGTATCCTAAGTTGTCTGATTCTGAAATTCATGTTGTATTGATATCATTAGCTATCCCCTAATCCCCATAAACCCCCTACAAGAACGTCTATGCTCCTGTATACTATGTGCCCTATGTGTCCCCAATTCCCATCACCCCTGTATGAAGGACTGTGATTTGACTATGTTAAATCTGTTTATGTTGTGATTAGTCTACTGTTTGTTAATTGTCCTACTCTTGTAAAAAATGGTTTTTTACTAAACAACTCTCCTTTTTTATAAAACTGTTTCAACTAAGTCTTTTTCAAATATTTTTTTTCCTATTAAAACCTTTTCAAAACCATGCCAAGCACTCTCACTCTACTCTTAGGTCCTTAGGTTCTGCCCCTCCAGTGTATGACTGATTGGGATTGCTGTGAGATCCCTCTGAACTCGGATGCACTGGGGTTGTCCCTTCCACACTTCACTTACTCAATTATGGTTGTGAAATATGGGTGTGAGCATTGTCCGGGATCCCTTGAGGTCCTTAGGGAACTCTGACACACCCGGATATGAGAAAGGCTATGAAACATTTGGGCATTTGAGGTTCTGGGAATCTGGGCCTGTTTATCAGGCTCCCTATAGTTTAACTTCTTCTTTTCCTTTATCTATTTATGTAATTTACTCAGTTGGTCTGTAATAATTATTTGTAAACAGATATTTGGGATGGCTAGTGAAAAGGGGAGGATAGCTATATATGTTATCAATATCAATGGGTAGAAACCATGTCTTAGGTTTACATTTCCTATATGTGCATTAGAATCCATATTTAGGACCCATACATTCTAAGCATGTCATGCATTAGATATCATGTTTAAATGTTATTGCTTCATCATCTCATTTGACCATATTTATCACTTAGAAATCCTGCTTCTAGGCTAAATAATAGCATCAACATAAAAAATATTGCTCCTGCACATCCTGAAATTATGTTGTAACTTTCTGTGCATTTAGAAATCATGCTTTAGAAATTCTGCAACCATTCTGCATCTCTATCTTCATAGTAGATACTATGCTTTAGGATCTCGCTCAGTCACACTTAGTTAAACTATTGATTCATGAAAAAGGACATAAGACAGTCTCATATTTTGGTCATCCTGTTTTAAATAAACTGGTGATAGTCCCTGTATTTTGCAACACTTAGAACATCATGCTTTAGGTATAACAACTTCTAACAGTTTTGGTAATTATTATGCATTACTCCTACCCCCCTCCCCCCTCACACCTAGGCAAGCCTTAGGTAACCAACTTCTCATAAAACTGGAAGACAAGTGCTTTTGTGGTTAGTGCCTAATAGACACAGGTTTTAAAGTCAGTAGGCAAACTCATTAGGTCCTGCTTCTGGGTTTATAAATAAAGTTGCATACTTCTGTGCATTGATATTCACTTAGAGATCATGTTTTAGGATCCTGCTTAATAATACTGCCCTTGTTTGTGTTTGAGACGTGCTGCTTATGTGCATTATCTGTGGAGGTAAATCTGAGCCTCTTAGCTGCTTTTTCCTGCATTTATTTTTAAAGTCCTATCTATTCTTGCATGTCGCCTAGTATTTTCTCCTTTCAACCTTAGGGATCTGTTTAGAAATACATATATGTAGAGGTTCTAATCTCCTCCATGACCATTAAGAAGGGACGGGTGACAGCACGCATAGAAATCGTTAAACAACACTCGCTTTAATAACCGCTAAGGGTGGGAAAGGGTAGATATGGATATGATGACCGGTGTGCTAATGCAACGTGTAGACCCTCTTCTGAGGAGTGATTATCGGGTATTGCATTGAAGTGATCCTATAGGATAAACAACCTAGGATACCTATCCCTTACATATGTGTGCCTAGACTTTAAATGTTTTAAACTTTAGCACATATGTGTGCTTAGACTGCGAATATTTTCAAAATCTTTACTTGTTTAAAATTTAATTATTATTTGCTCCTTGTCTAAATTCACAAAGCTTGTTTGGCCGGGAACCACAGTTGTGGACTTTGAGGGGTGCCTAACAACTTCCACTTGGAGTAACTTCAAGACCTTACTCAATCTCTGGTTTATCTAATCTGTGTTTGTAAATAACCTTTAGTAGGTGCCCTAACGCACCTTAAAATCGTTAGGTGGCGACTCTTCAATTCCTTATCCCTTTCCCAAAAGGAAACGAGTTGTCCCAATAATGTCGAATACCCTGACCGATCTGAAAGGGGAGGAAAGAGGGGGGCGCGACAGCATGGCGACTCTGCTGGGGAGTATCCTAGGCTTTTACCATTTCAAACTGCTTTGTGAAATTGTGTTTACTTTGTTAATACTTGTGACATTTCCCTTTCCCCCTTTATGTGCAATTAATTGATTATCTCTTTCAAGTATTTATTCCTTTCAAAATCAAAACTGACATGTTTCTTTTTGTTTTCCTTTGTAACTGCTTTTTCAATTATAAATGTTGTATTTACCGCTTTCATAACGTGCAAATACATGACAACATGCTTTTATTGCTCATTTATTGTTGCATAATCATGCTCAATATCATATTCCACTCGTGCCTATACAAATCCTATAGCAACGCTTGATGAGTGTTTGCGCCCTTCCATTTTATGTCACCCCTAAATTTGGAAAGGATTATTTGCGGTAAACCTAGTCAATCAGCGGTGCAGTCGACAGTTCCGTGCCTTTCCCCCTCAAGTTGTCCGCTTGAGGGTACCAGTATAAAACCCCATAGAAACCTTACTCTGTTATATTGTGCATGCATCATGGTCAAACCTATCCGGGTTATCGTGTCGTTCACACGATAGCCCTTTAAGACAGCCTTATCCAAAAGTCCACCGGGTTTTTCATAATCCCAACAGACGCAGTCATGTTCTGTGCATTTATTTGGAGAACTAAATGCATGCATGCTAATCATAAGTGTATAAATAGTCGAGTCTGGTGGGGGTAAGGGTCTAACCTATCTATTTTGCAGAAAATGAGGCATGAAGTCCCCAGGTTCGGCATGGTCCAAAGAATACCACCACTATTGCTAGATTGGTGAGAAGACCCCTCACCCAGTGACAAAGACCATATGAAGAGGGTCCTCGGGAACTTTCCCTCTTTACTGGATATTCAACCAAACAACATGCTGATCAAAACAGCCACTATGTTTCGGGACAGAGAAGGGTCTGTGTTCCGTTTTGGCAACATAGAAATGACCCCCCTCTTGGAGGAGATAGGGACTTTGCGAGATTACCTTAGGATCTAGGTTCGTTGGTACCAGAGAACCGTGCCACTAGGGGGTTCCTGAAAATGATGGGTTTGAAGAAGAACGATGGTTTAGAATGCCTGGCGGGGTCCTACATACCTTTTTACTATCTCTATGAACGATACGGCCATAGCAAATCCTATCGTATCTTCCACGACGAGTTCTCTATTACTTCCTTGGGTCACATTCACCGCAGGGTTTTTGTATTCGTCGTTTGCTTCCTAGGTCTTATGGTGTTTCCAAGTAAAGGAGACCGGATTCACACTAAACTGGCTATGGTAGCCAAAAACTTAATGAAAGGGATCGAAGGGCAAACATATACCATTGTCCCTATGATCATAGAATACATATACTGAGCCTTGGACCACTGCCAGAAGGAGATCAAACACTTTGAAAGTTGCAACCTGCTACTACAGGTTTGGTTATTGGGGCATCTCCAGAGAGGTCAATATCGTCAGGAATTTCCACGAAGGGCGTGGAATGATCATATAGCCTTCCACCACCCTAAGAGTGACCTACATCCCTGATAGGTTTGCTCAACCGGAAAATACTACAGAATGGGCGCAGTTCTTTGATAATTTGACCGAGGACCATGTTCAATGAATGTTCGAGTGGTTCCCTACCAGCGAATTCATCATCCGATCTAGGGACGCTCCGCACCTGGTGTTGATTGGTTTAAGGGGCATATATCCCTATGTTCCCATCAGGGTCATGAGACAGGCGGGTAGAAAGCAAGTTATACCGCGAGTCTCCAAAATGAGTCATTACAGGGCAGATTTTTAGGACGACGATATCCCGTACAAATGTGAAACTCATCATCTATGGCATCTCAAGGTTATTGTAGAAAGGGACACCATCGATCCCGACAGATACCACGCGGGGCATGTACGCTTCTACCTATCATGGTTGGAAGACAGCATAACACGGAAGTTGAGCCAGGCATCAACAGAAACAAGCTCATAGACGAAGCGGCTGAGGCTCAGGTGAAATACAATAATCTGCGCAAAAGGCTTCGTGAGTCTGAGGCCGAGCATCTGGAGCAACACAAGACTAATATGGAACTAATCGATGAGTGGAAAGAAAGTTCCATCAAATCTAGTAAAAGGTTGGAATATGTGGAGCAGGGTCTGATTGAGCTAGAAGCAAAGACAACAAAAAGGGTCCCGACTGCTAGAATGCTGAGGGAAACAAAGGAGGGCATCTAGCAAGGGTATACCTGCTGTTGGGCATGCACGACCTGGGGAACCTGATTGACAGAACCAAGAAGACCAAGCCCGGGGAAGGTCCTTCGGGGACTAAGAAGTCTAGGTTTCCTTTTCCTTGCTTTTACCAATGTAATAGGCCAAGTGCCATTAGTGACTTTATTTTCTGCTCATTATTTTAGTGTCGTTTTGGACTCGTCTATTTTACATTAATGAAATAAAGCATTTATGCATTTAAGTTCTCCAAAATCAACTTGTCGCTAGGTCTACCTCTAGCACAACGAGGCTCCCAAATTAGGACACGCTTTTATTCCTGCACTATGTGTTTAAATACTGCAATATTTTCTCATGATCCTCACTGACTTGGCTACTTTTTGTTCTTGCTTTTGTTTTCTTTCGTTTGATTATTCCCCTCCCCAAAGGTTGGTTCGTGCATTCTGGCATCATCATCATATTACACAAGATCTAGGGGGCCCTCCACCTCCTCATCCTCCTAGTCCACTTAAAGGCAAAGGCAAAGGCAAAATGGAAGATTTGGGAAACATCATACAAGAAAACACAATGCCAGTGGAACGAACAGAAGATTTTGACAATCAAGGTACTCAGGTTCAGAATGATGCTATGTCACAACTCGAGCAAAGGTTGTTGAAACTTCAAGGGGAGCTATAGCATGTCCGGAACTTGGAAAATTTATCCTTCTCACTCAGTGTCCCAGATGTCATTCAAAATCCCATACCTCCTCAGAACACCCCTAACAAACAGAACCCTCCCACAACTCAGCATCATAAAACTCCACTGAAAAAACAAATTATCCCACCACAACACCAGCACAACACATTCCACGCTCCAATAAATACCCCGTCAATTGTACCTGAATCACAAGACTCCACAAGTTACCACCTCTATGCTCAAACATCAAGTCATCAGAACAACCCCATATACGTGGAGACTCTACCTCATTCCACCCAACATATTGCTCACACACCTGAATCCAGTGAGAAGGATATGCTCATTAAGAATTTGGCCGAGGAACTCAAGAAGCTGACTAGTCGAGTTCAGGGCGTTGAAGGAAGCAAGGGAGTCTAAGGGTTGAACTACGAAGATCTTTGCATACATCCCGATGTTGAACTACCCGAGGGTTACTGTCACACCTCCTTTTTTATACGCCCCAAAGGGGGTATGGGAGTTCTTCCAATTAAAGTGAC
>ML439947.1:0-19345 GCA_005239525.1 Nicotiana knightiana
GAAAATTGGGTACCACACAAAGTAACATATCTTCTTGTGTGGTATTGAAGTCTAAAACATCAACACGCAACAGTACAACACAATGCAACAATCACTTCCATTGGGAAAGACCTTGTACCAATGTTGCTTACATCATTAAATGATGTCATAAATGTTATATAAACATTAAACAAATGACAAAACATCACTTGAACACTTAGAGAATTCACTCAAGCACTCCTACCGTGGTTAAGATTCTAGTCAACAATTCTCAAGTGCATCAAGAACAAAGAACAACACTGCTACGGAGCAGTTCCCATATCAAGTGATTGTATGTACTTAGTTGAGTTGTAACTTTGTTAATGTTCTTACTTGTAACTCCTACTTATCTTACTTAGAAGCGGTGTGTAGGAAACTCTTGTAAATCATAAACCCCCATACTTGTGTCTTGGCTAGAGTTAGTCAAGTTGTGAAGTCTTTATAATAGAAGTATTACAAAGTGGCTTGTAATAGGTGTGTTACAAGTTAGTGAGGGATTAAGGATTTAATTCCTAGGTTATAATAGGTTGTAATCTAAACGTTTTGCTCAGTAGTGAACTTGAAATCCTACAAGGGTAGGTCGTGATTTTGGATCCCGTTAAGCTGGAAATTTTCCACATAAAAACTCTCAGTGTTATTTACATTCTGCTGTGTGTGTATGTAATCTATGAAACTGATAGAGAACCCGATTCTCTATATAATTTGGTGGACCCTTGAATTCTATCATAAAACAATCTACATAAGTAAATGGTATTTATATGATCATTCTTCCATTAAGTCTATTCATTCTTATTGGATTACTCTCTATAATGTATTCTGGTGTCAACTATAAATCTACGATTATTTCATGTCTATATGAATAATTAGATTATGGGATTCGTATACATACTTGTGATATATTGATAGTTGCGCTTTTGGACAACAAGCTGGTTAGCCCGTAATGACTGAAAAATGGAAAATCTATGAGTGTTGACTGTGAGTATATCTCATAATAATTTTTATTATATATCATACCCTTTTAGGAGAGCGTGGTATACTCTCCTAGATCACCTCTAGCCTCAAGGTAACTAGGTAATTACACACGTTGGAAAGGTTCATCCACTGTAAAGGTTCATCCACTGTTTTGTCTACAAAATCAGTTTGTTTTTCAGCTAATATGTGTTGTTTCTTATTATCCTCAGTTTTTGTATTTTAATAAACCGTCTCCTAATTATATGAAAATCAAATCTTGATCTTATTTGTAAATATATACCCTCATAAAGGACGAGAATAATGAGGTAGTGAAGAAGAAGAAGAAGCAAAAGAATGGAGAAGACCCATCGCCAAGATGTTATCAATGCACCTTAAATTTGTAACTTAATACTTTATTTGCTTTTATGTCCAGAGAATAATTTAGGTTGAACTCTCTTTTTATTGGAAAATATTTTCCAAATAATGAATAAGATCACTACTAGTTTTCTTTAATTTAAGCCAACCAAACATGAGAAAATTGGAAAATATTTTCCTTCATACCAAACACACCTTATGTTATTTTTCCTGTTCAGAGTTTTTCGTAAGAAGAAGTCAACTTATGCCACAGAAGAAGTCAAGTCTTGTGGATTTGACATTTGCGGATTTTAATTTCCATGACAAGTTCAGTTGGAGATTGGTGGTAGAGGTTTAAAGACTCTTGATTGTGTGTCAAACGTTTAATTATATGTTAACAAGATATGAGGCTAACTGTAGTTAGCTGGCTTAGTTAGTGTTAATTGTAGTTAGTTAACTAAGAGTAGTTAGTTAGTTAATGACAGTTGTATTCAACTAACTTAAGTTACAGCACTGTATATAACTAACAAGCAGTTAGTTATCATGTATTATGTATTCATTCTATGAGAAAAAAATGGTTTCTTCTCCAGTGATGCTTCTTCGTATCTTCTTCTTCTCTCTTCTCCATTGAAGCTTAATCACTAGAAGTTATCATGGTATCAGAGCTAGCAGATTGATCCGAGCTTACTTCGAGCTTGCTTCCAACATTTTCTAGCCTTTTTTGCCTAATTGCTTTTGAGTCGCCATTATTGGTGAAACTCATCCTTGAGCAGCTAGGTTTTTTTTTTACAATTCAGAATTGTCTCTAAGTTTTCAAGTTCATTTCAATGGCAATTGAAACTACAGACGACGCTACTGATGCTACACGCGCAAGAGGAGGCATCAGGATGATTCCAGTTGTAGATCAACACCATCCTCTATTTCTTCAACCTTGCGATACTCCAGGTAGCTCGCTAATTTTTATTAAACTCACAGGACCTGAGAAATATGCTTTATGGAGTAGTTCTATGCGAGTTAGCCTACTAGGAAAGAGAAAATTAGGTTTTTGTTGATGGTAGGCACTCGAAGGATAAATTTGATCCATCCTTGCATGAACTGTGGGAGAAGTGTAATGCTATAGTCCTTTCGTGGATAATGAATTCAGTTAGCAATGAATTACTAAGTGGTATGGTGTATGCTACAAGTGCTCAGATTGTATGGTCCGATCTTAGGGAAACTTTTGATAACGTTAATGGATCGTGAATCCTATATCTTCATAGACAAATAGCCACTTTAACCCAGGGTATTTCCTCAGTTTCAGTGTATTTCTCAAAACTAAGGGAACTGTGGGCCGAGTTTGATGCACTAATGCCCTGCCCTGGTTGTGGTTGTGAAGAATCTAAGAAATATATTGAACATTTTGAATCTCAAAGACTGTTGCAGTTTCTAATGGGTCTAAATGAATCATATGCTCAGTCTAGCAATCAGATTATGATTATGTCCTCAAATCCTTCAATTAATAAGGTCTATGCTATGATAGTGTCTGAGGAAAGTAGGAGATCACTGAAATCCTCCTACACATATTCCTGAGATAAATGAAGGAATAGCATTGTTTAGTAACAATGGAGGCTACAGGGGTACTAGTTCATATGACTCTGGTAATGGTGTCATGTATAACAACAAGGGAGGATCATCTAGTTCAGGAACAGGTTATAGAAACAAGAAGAATATCCTTTACTGTGACTATTGTCACTTCAAAGGGCATACCAGAGATACTTGCTACAAATTGGTGGGATATCCAGCAGATTTCAAATCTAAGAAGAAGATTCCCTCTGTCAATTATGCTAAGGACAATCATTCTAATAGTGATGTCAACTATGCTTCTATGGGTGAAATTACTGGTTTAATGGCTAACATGTCTAGAAATGCAGCACCTATCCAAGTTCACAATCAGAATGTTCAAGCAGGACTAACAGGACTGGCAGGTATTCCACAGTTTACTCAGGAGCAGTACACTCAAATTCTGTAGATGCTTGGAAAAGGCAGTGAGATTGGTAGTTCATCTGAGAATGCAGGTATAGCAAATGCAGCCATGACTAGTAGTGAAGACCTAATTAAGTGGATAGTGGATTCGGGAGCATCAAATCACATGGTTAATGACAAACAAATCTTAACTGAGAATAGTGAATGTGATAAGTCTAAAGAGTGCAGAGTTTATTTGCTTACTGGAGAGACAGTCACTGTTAATCACATAGGCTCTACTTATCTTTTTCCTGGTCAAAAGATAACTAATGTGCTGCACATATCTGGATTCAAATACAATCTCCTATATGTATCAAAGTTAACAAAAGAACTAAAGTGTGTAGCCATGTTCTTTCCTAATTTCTTCATTTTTCAGGATCTCTTCAGTGGCAAAGTGAAGGGGATTGGTAGAGAAGACAGTGTCCTCTATGTGTTCAACCACAGTAGCAAACTTCAGGTGAATTCTGCTGTAATATCTAGCAAACTTCAGGTGGATTCTGCTGAAGTACTTCAGGTGGATCGCAAACTTCAGGTGGATTCTGCTGTAATACCTAGCAAACTTCAGGTGGAATCTGCTGAAGTACTTCAGGTGGATCGCAAACTTCAGGTGGATTCTGCTGAAGTACCTGTGTCTCAGGGTAAAGGTGTCTTAAATTCTGTTGCTGAAAATACAATAACTGGCACTAAACTGAGTGTAGATCTTTGGCAAAAAAGACTAAGGCATGTGCCACTTACTACTTTGAGGAAGATGAAAGTTTTTCAATCTGTAAAGAATGATTCATCTAAAAGTCACTGTACTGTATGTCCACTAGCTAAACAATCAAGACGGCCATTTCTTTCAAGTAATATTGTCTCTACTACTTGCTTTCACACTATTCATGGTGATGTAGGGTGACCTTACATAGGACCTACTCATGATGGTAGAAGGTATTTTCTAACCTTAGTTGATGATCATTCCAGATATACTTGGATCTTTTTACTTCCTTCAAAGGGTGAAGTAGTTGTAGTGATGAGAAACTTTTTACTCATGGTCCAGAATGTTTTTTCTTGTTCTGTGAAAGTGTTTAGGTCTGACAATGGATGTGAATTCTTTAATTCACAAATGACAGTATCACTGCAGTCTTTTGGAATCATTCATCAAAGTTCTTGTGTCTACACTCCTCAGCAAAATGGAGTTGCTGAAAGGAGACACAGATATATCTTGGACACTGAAGAGCCTTGAGGTTCCAAGCCTCAGTTCCTTTAAGGTTCTGGGGAGAATGTGTTATGGCTGCTTTTTATGTGATCAACAGACTTCCTACACCTACTCTTCAAGGCAAGTGTCGCTATGAAGTGTTGCATGGTCAGTTGCCCTCACTACATCATTTGCGAGTGTTTGGTTGTTTGGGATATGTTACTGATCTCAAAGGGGGGACAAATTCTCACCAAGAGCCGTCCCAGCCATATTTCTTGGTTACTCTTTGACCCAGAAGAGGTACAAGATGTATGTTATTCACTTAAAGAGTTTTCAAGTCACGAGAGAGGTAGTGTTCAAAGAAGATGTCTTTCCTTTCAACCATCTTCCCACTACTATCTCATCTCTGTTCCTAGTCCTCGACCTCAGTACTGAACTCAGCACTATAACTGCTTCTACTTCTTATTCTATATCATCCACCTCAATTACTGTTGAATCTATCGAGCCAGTTTTAGACAGTGGCATATCCGACACAGTTGATCAATCCTCACTGCTCCTCTCATCAGGATCAGTAGAATCTGTCGAGACAACTGATGATTCTAATAGTTCTATGCCTTCTACTGTCCCTGAGCCATGTAGAAAATCCACCAGAACTAGTAGACCTCCTGTCTGGCTTAAAGACTATGTCACTCAGCAGCAAGGAAATGCTACCTGCTGTTATCCTATGTCAAACTACTTATCCTATGATCATGTATCCCAGTCCTTTGGTGCTTCTCTTACAGCTTTTTCATCTGTTGAAGAGCCTCATTCTTATGTTGAGGCAATAAAACACCCACACTGGATTGATGCTATGCAATCAGAGATTGCAGCCTTAGATGATAATCATATATGGAGCATTGTTGATCTTCCTTCTGGGAAAGTGACTATAGGTTGTCGATGGGTGTATAAGGTGAAGTACACTGCTTCAGGAGCTGCGGAAAGATATAATGCTAGGCTAGTGGCTAAAGGGTACAGTCAACACGAGGGGCTTGACTACACATAAACTTTCTCTCCTGTGGCCAAGATGGTCACAGTGAGATCTGTCATTGCCCTTGCAGCAGCCAAGCACTGGCCCATCTTTCAAATGGATGTCCATAATGCCTTTATACAAGGCGATCTTCTAAAGGAAGTCTACATGGAGATTCCTTAGGGGTTTTCAAGCCAGGGAGGGACTTATAAGGTTTGCAAACTTCACAAGTCTTTGTATGGCCTGAAGCAAGCTCCTAGGCAATGGAACAAGAAACTAACGGATGCACTAATGGGTCTTGGCTTCACTCAAAGCCACTATGACTACTCTCTCTTCACCAAAAGGGAGCAGGCTGCACTGACAGTAGTCTTGGTGTATGTAGATGATCTACTGGTGACAGGTACCTGCTCTGATCTGATTATTAAAACAAGGAATGACCTCAAGCTCATGTTCAAAATGAAGGATTTGGGAGAGCTGGAATTCTTTCTTGGAATAGAGTTTGCTATGTCTAAAGAGGCATAGTAATGAGCCAAAGGAAGTATGCTTTGGAACTTATATCTGAAATGGGACTTGGAGGATCCAAACTAGCTGGTACTCCACTAGAGTCCAATGTGAAACTAACCTCTGTGGAGTATGATTCTTTTATCAAAGGTGACTCAATCTCAGATACAACAAGAGAGGACAGTCTACTAGAAGATCCATGTCAATATCAAAGACTCATAGGAAGGTTGTTGTATCTTACTATGACTAGAGTTGATATTGCCTATGCTGTGCAAGTGCTCAGCCAATTTATGCACAAGCCAAAACAGTCACACCTTGAAGCTGCTCACAGAGTTGTAAGATACATCAAGGCAACACCTGGTCTAGGTTTGCTAATGCCCTCAGACAGCTCAGGCACACTTACAGCTTACTATGACTCAGATTGGGGAGGTTGCTTACAAACTAGAAGGTCTGTTACAGGATATCTAGTAAAATTTGGAGATGCTACTATATCCTGGAAGTCGAAGAAACAGGATACAATAGCCAGAAGTTCAACAGAGGCAGAATTCAGAAGCATGCCTTCCGCAGTTGCTGAACTAACTTGGCTGACATGCTTATACAAAGAGCTGGGAGTTAACATCAACTGGCCTATTTCGTTATACTGTGACAGTAAAGCTGCTATCCAGATTGCAGCTAATCCTATCTTCCATGAGCGAACAAAGCATATAGATATTGACTGTCACTTTGTGAGAGAAAAAATTGTTCAGGGAATGATCAAGAATTTTCATGTTTCTACTAAGGAACAACTTGCAGATTTATTAACTAAGAGTCTTGGAAAGTTACAGCATGACTATCTACTGTCCAAGCTGGGGTTGAAAGACATATTTCAACCAGCTCACTTTCTCACCCTTTATTACGAAATGTGTGTGATCAGAAGCACACCTTTTGTAGCCAAACTAAACTATGGCCTTAAAAGTGAAGGGCGAGGTTCAAACGAGGAAAGGCTTACGGTGGATACCTAGGCACCCAGAGACGAGGATGTTGAAGCTCTATCCTCCTTTGGATATCAAGAAGGAGAGGTTGCTCTAATTCCGGAACGAGGACCTCGCGTGGAATGGATACAACCTCGGGCTCGGGAAGGCGCGGTTCTGGTTCTCTCGGGGGAGAGAAATCAAGAGCGCCAGACGAGGAACCCCTTCCCCCGTCGCACGCGGATACCGTTCGTTCTCCCCGCCTGGGAAGAACTTCACTCCCAAGACGTCGCACACTTACTTGAGCAGTGCGGGAGACTGGGGAATGGGTCGAATAAACTCCCCTGGGGCCGGAAAAATAACAGACGAAGCTGATGTTCGATCGTGTAACTGGCACCGCAGCCAATGAATGTCCTCAACTCGGCAGAAACTAATCGAGCTCCGTTTGATCTCCCAGAAGCGGAAGGGGCGAAAGCCGGCTCAACAAAGGACTTTTTTCAAGGGATCGTCGACAAGAACTACTCATAAAGACACAAAACCTCAGTATGTGGAAAATTCTTCCAATCCGGGTCGGAAAGAAGGGTGGTGCCTTAGCTCATAGGTGCTTGCAGCTCGCTCGCTGTCTACTAAATGAGCCTCCCGCAGGCTATTCTTTAGATCGTTCCACTCATTTAAGAATACTCATACAGTCTAATAAAATAATAAAAAAAATGCTTCGGCGGCGCTTTTTCGCCTTCTCTTTGCTCTGGACAGGAGCGCTAGTGGACACGGGGAGGGAATGCGTGGTCCAACAGGTAACTCCAACCGATAAGCTACATGACCAATCTTCTCTAGAATCTTGAAAGGCCCATAAAAACGGGGACTGAGTTTTTCATTAATCTTCTTAGCTAGAGAATGTAGTTTGTATGGCCGAAGTTTGAGATACACCATTTCTCCAACTTCAAAATTCACTTCCCTGTGATGTCGATCAACTTGATTCTTCATTCTTTGTTGTGCCTGTACTAGATGGTTTTTGAGCTCAGTTAAGATCGAATTTCTAGTACGAACTTATTCATTTACTTCTTCCACTGCAGAAGTAGTGTCATCCATGTGAAAATTCGATGGTGGATCCCTCCCATATAATGCTTTAAATGGTGTCATGCCGGAAGATCTGTTAAAGGATGTATTAAACCAATATTCAGCTCAAGCTAGCCAATGGAACCATTGCTTAGGATTTTCTCCCGCCATACAATAGAGATATGCCTCCAAACTCCTATTCACCACTTCCGTTTGCCCATAAGTCTATGGATGATATGCGGAGCTATAACGTAATGTAGTTCCTGCCATTTTAAACAACTCCATCCAAAACTGGCTAATGAACACGCGGTTACGATCAGGCACAATAGATTTAGGAAAACCATGCAACTTAACCACTTCCTTAGCAAAAACACCAGCCACATCTTTAGCATTAAAAGGATGAGAAAGTGGGATAAAGTGTGCGTACTTAGTAAGACGGTCTACCACAATCACTATAGTGTCAAACTTATGGGATTTAGAAAGACCAGTAATGAAATCCATACTTACATCTTCCCACACATGCTGAGGTATAGGTAAAGGTTGAAGTAATCCGGCTAGACTCAAAGTTTGAGACTTATTCTTTTGACAAATTTCACAGTTGGCAACGAAGTCTTGCACATCCCTTTTCATACCTTCCCAGTAAATATTTTCGGACAACCTCTTATATGTGCGAAGAAACCCTGAATGGCCACCTATTGGAGAGGAATGAAACTCCTTCAACAACCCTGGGATTCTGGATGATCCTTTTGGCAAAACCAAACGTTCCTTGAATAGTAGACATCCATTATTCAAGCTGTATTTGTCATTTGTTTGTTGTCCTGTAATTAACCTTTGCAAGATAGAAGCCATTTTATTGTCTCCTTTTACTTCTTGGTCCCATTCCTCCTTGTCTTTGTATTTCCAAACCGAAAAAGCATATAACTGCAGATTCCTCACGTCTGGACAGTGCATCAGCCACTCTATTTTCAACAACCGATTTGTACTTGATCTCAAACTTATAACCCATGAGTTTGAAAACCCATTTATGCTGATTCTCATCCATAACTCGTTGTTCCAGCAAAAATATAAGGGCTTTCTGGTAAGCTTTAATGATGAAATGATGACCCATCAAGTAGTGATTCCATCTCTTGACGACCAAGACAATGGCCATTAGCTCCCGTTCATATACAGAGCATTGTCTTGCTCTATAAAAAAGCATTCTACTAAAATATGCAATAGGTTTACCTTTTTGCATTAAAACTGCACCAACACCAAATCCCAAAGCATCAGCTTCAATTACAAAAGGTTGAGAAACATCCGGCATCGCCAAGACGGGTACTTGAGTCATAGCCAACTTCAATTCCTCAAATACTTGTTGAGCTCGTTCCCCCCACAAAAAAGCATTTTTCTTCAATAAATCTGTTAATGGGACAACAATCTTACCATAGTCTTTGAGAAACTTTTGGTAGTACCCAGTGAGCCCCAAAAATCTCCGCAAAGACTTGATATCTCTAGGAGTTGGCCAAGATATCATACTCTCAATCTTGGAGGGATCTGCCTGCACTCCTTCAGAGTAGATGATATGGACCAAGTATTCAAGTTTAAGCTTTCCAAACATGCACTTCTTCTTGTTGATTACCAAATGGTTCAGTTTGAGAATATCTAAAGCAACCTTCAAATGTTTAAGATGAGAAGCATAGTCCTTACTGTAAATCAAAATTTCATCAAAGAATACTAAAATAAATTTCTGGAAATAATCCCTGAAAATATGATTCATCAATGACTGAAAAGTCGAGGGTGCATTGGTCAAGCCGAACGGCATGACCATGAACTCATAATGTCCCTCATGGGTGCGGAAAGTTGTTTTCGCTTCATCTCCGGCTTGAATGTGAATCTGATGATATCCCGACTTGAGATCCAACTTGGTAAATATGGTGGCTCCCCCTAGCTCATCAAGTAACTCATCAATGCATGGTATTGGAAATTTGTCAGGGACTGTGATGTCATTAAGAGCCCGATAATCCATTCAAAAATGCCAACTACCATCCTTTTTCTTAACAAGTAATATCAGACTAGAATATGGACTAGTACTAGCCCTAATGATGCCAACAGCCATCATCTATTTGACCAAACGCTCGATCTCAGATTTTTAAGAATGAGGATATCGATATGGACGGATGTTTAGTGGTTGTGTTCCGTACTTAATAATAATAGCATGATCTCAAGAACGACGTGGTGGTAGACCCGAAGCTTGCTCACATACTTCTGGATAATCAAATAACAACTCCTCAATCTCCTTTGATGTTATAGTTGTTTCACCTGCATGTACTACCTGATTCAACTCAATGCGGAATCTTTGGTTCTCTTTGTTTATCAAATTGTTCATATCTTTTAATGACACAATTGTCCGAGCCATACATGGATTCCCCCCGAGGCAACACTATTCTTCATGCATCTTCAAATTTCATGGTAAGAAGTTTCCAGCTTACCCTCATCTCACCCAAAGTGGCTAACCATTCCATCCCCAATACCACATCAGTTCCAATTAATTCAAACAGAAAATATTGTTGGTGAATTTTTACTCCCTGCACGTCTAACTTCACCCCTTTGCATACTTCATTCCCACTAACTTGTTGACCATTACCAAATGTTACTTCAAATTTGTTAGTATTGTCAATAGGTAATTGCAGATAACGAGCAAGGTTGGAAGATATAAAATTATGGGTTGCTCCGCTGTCCACCAAAACTATCACGTCGTGCCCATGAATATTTCCCACAAGTTTCATTGTTCTTTCTCCAGTAAGGCCCACAACCGAATTCATATTCAACACCATTATAGTAGCCTTTTGTTCTCCTTCATCTGCAGCCTCCCCGGCAACCTCAAAGAAATCTTCTGTTTCCTCTTCCTTTGTGTTAGGTGCCTCTGAAACAAAAGAGGTTAGATTGCTTATTCTTACAACGATGGTTAGGGCCAAATTTTTTGTCACATCTGAAACATAACCCTAATCTCTTTTGGGGGCAATTTATGAATCAGACAACCTTCTAAATCGTCCCTTGGATTTTGCTGCAGAAGACACGTTGAAGCCAGTTGGCTTTGCTGAAGCATGCAATTGTGAATCAATGTTGCGTCCTGCTGCTTCGGCTCTTGAATTGCGTGATTCAAGTACGTTTGTGACCCAAGAGTGATTGGGTCTAAATCCAACTTGTTTATTTCTTGAAGTGCCTCTATTTGGTTCAGAATGAAACACATGAACTTGCTCCAAAATAGAATTTTGATCCTCTACCTTTTGAGCCATCTCTGTTATATACCTCAATGTTTGAGGCCGCAAAAGAATCACTTCCTCTCAGATTTCCTCTTTAAGACCATTCAAAAACACTCCAGATAATAGTCCATCAGATTCCCCCCTCATAGAACCTGTCACCTTCTCAAATTCTTCACGAAACGCTGTAACAGTGGTGTTCTGCTTTAGCCCCATTAAGACGGCATACTGGTTGCTCTTTTGTGAATGATGAAATCAGTCCAGCATCTCTCTTTTGAAGTCTTCCCAGGTTGGAATTGGTTGTCTAGACTCTAACCAATAATACAAATTTAAGTCTTTTCCTTCTAAACAAACACCGACTGCCTGCAATCTTTCTTCTTTAGAAACTTCATTCACTACAAAGTATTGTTCCACTCTAAAAATCCATCCCTTAGGGCCCTCTTCTTCGAAAACCGGTAGTTGTAGTTTCCGGAATTTCTTCCCATCTTTTTCCCCAGCCAAGTTAAGATTACTTCCCTCTTCTTGGCTTCCCAAAGTTCTAGTTTAAGAAGGGGATGCTTCTGCATTAACAGTTCTCCCTTGTGCTTCAATTCTCGCAAGAGACTCTCATTTCTTGGAACCATCCTTCCAGCCTTCTAACATCTTCTCTTACCCCAGTCAAATTAGCTTTCACTTTCTCAACTTATCCCTCCATTTTACTCCTTACAATACCCGAACATCACTGCTCTGATACCAAATTTATAGAGTTTACCGCACAAATAGAAAATAACAAGAAGAAATACTAATATTTTACACTGAAAAACACAGAATCTACTTCAACAAAGTCTGAGAATACCAACTCCAACACTGATAACTCCTAAATTACATCATATAACATTCTAGACTGAATAGAAAATGACTGAAATCAATACTAGCGATGTAGAGCCTAAATACATATTACTAAGATTACGAGACATGAAATTTCTAGACATTCGAGAGGTTAGAACTCTCTCCCAAGGATTCTATATTTTCTGTTGAATATTTCTGCCCCTACTGCTTCCTTCTTTCTCCAGATAAAACTGCCCACTACATGAGTAACTGTCAACAGACAGTTACTAAGTTTTCAATTTGTTATTTTTGCCCTCCTGGAATAAGTTTTTATAACCTGGGGCTTATCATAATATAAATGGTACTAGGGGGTCAGGGAAATGTAGTTCCAAATTTGAACATAACACCTTAAAATTCTTTTCGAACCAATTGCTCCATGTTGCTTTGCTTCTAACGTCCTACTTGGGTGGTTTGGCTTTATAGATGTTTGTAAATGGGCACCTAGGGTTCAGGGAAGTGAAATTCATAATTTGTTCTTAAGACATTAAAGTTCAAGGCTAGATTCTCGGCTACCTGCCATCCTTTGCTTTTTTTTTTGTCTTCTTGTTATGTCTACTTTCATGTCAGATCATAATCTTTGAAATTCTGAAGTCAGTGTTGCAAGGCTCTTTTCCTTTACAAAGTCCGGCTCCACTTACTTCCGTGGGAATTTAAACATGTTAAATTTTGTAGCATTTAAGTTAAACTGATTGTGTACAGTCAGTTGGTGAAGTTTTCTTTCCATAATGAATGGTCCATGTTCATATTTTTCTTTCCATGAAATCATTTATGTATTATCCTTTTTTTCTTTTTCTTTTGTTGTTTTATCTAGTATTTTGTCCATTTTTTTCTAATAAGATGAGAGTAAAACAGGAGAGATCCAGGTCATATTTGGGGTGAAGTTATATCCTGCTGGCACCACGACAAGTTCACAAGATGGAGTAACTGATCTCTTCGGGAAGTGTTTACCAGTTCTACAGGAAATGGTTGAGCATAATATGCCTCTGCTGGTAACTTGATGCTAAACTTGGTGCTAAGTGATTCTTGTTCCACCAACGTTGCATAAGCTCTAATGTACATGCTAACCTTACCACCAAAAAGATATTGCTATTTACATTGTATAAAGTTGCACATTAAAACTTGTCTCTTTATGTCCGTGCTAGCTCTAGGTTTTAGCGGTTGGCCGATGCATCTTTTGAAGGTTAGTATTCTTCTTGAGAAGTTATGTTCTTGAGATGTTATGTTGGGGAAAACACAAAGAAGATTCAGTAACCTCTCAATAAGAGCACTTTGCCTTTTGACAACAAAAAATGACAAAAACTATTGCCACGACCCACTTTTTGAATAAGTCGTGACAGGAAACCGGTCGCTAAATTTGACCGAGCGAACCATCTGTGCTTATCAAACTATTATAACCTCAAACTTTATATGCAACACAGGAAATACTTTAACCAAATACTTTTAATTAATTTAAATATATAAAATAAACCAACTCCAAAAATTTTATTCGTAGTAATTACTGAAATATTGCAAAGTTATTATTAAAAACACTTGAATCTTAACCCACCGACTATGTCTATGAAGCCTCTA
Source organism: Nicotiana knightiana (assembly GCA_005239525.1). Lineage (NCBI taxonomy): Eukaryota > Viridiplantae > Streptophyta > Magnoliopsida > Solanales > Solanaceae > Nicotiana > Nicotiana knightiana. The sequence goes on from ML439947.1 coordinate 13,687, forward strand.
CTGATAAACTGACGCACCGCTCAGGACATGAGATTTTCTGGCCAGTTCTCTAAGTAAACATAGAAATAGCTAAATAATGACGACTCAAAGGAGTACTCCACGAACAAAAGCAGAGGTCACCAATAACACTGGAAGTGAGGGAAGTCCTAACCCATAACCTGCTCGCCTTCAAAACCGGTTCCTACGTTGTACTGTATACTAATGTGCGTTTCCGAAAGAGAACGTCAGTACCATCCATTGTACTTAGTGAGTCTCAACGACAGGGGGCGAAACTTTAATAAAATATACATTACGAGCAAAGATTCTAAAGTCATGGAAACATAAAGCTTCTAAGAACAATTCTAAGATAATTGCATAATAGCAGTTTATGAATATTCTAAAAGAAATCCTTTTCTTTTTCTTTCTTATAAAAAAATTACTTCACTTTATACTTCGGGAGTTCCAACTATCCTGACCTATTTCTGTCTTAGTCATCGTGTGATCGACACTCGCTCATGGTTCTCAATGCTCATGTATCATACCTTAGCCTGGCTAAGTAAATTCTCAGCAACGAGACCCTCGGCTCGTGTGCTCCCTACTTTGGCACAAGTAGTTTCAGGAAGTCAACGCCTTGGTCAGGACCCTCGGCCTGGACGATGACCCCTTCTCAGAATAGAGGATACTCCCAAAAAAAAATTTCTTTCTAAAACTTCTTCTTGTGACTTTTCAAGTCTAAATCTTTTCTGGAACATCCTATACATACTGATACTGGTATCCTTAAATGTAAAGCATGACATAAGAATGAAATAAACATTCAAAAGTATTTCTAAAGATTCTTGCTTCTTCATGAATTGTCAACATGAAAATGGCATATAAGAATAATACAAAAATCTGAAAATTTATGCACATATATCTGTCACGACCCAATTTACCCTCCAAAAGGTATCGTGACGGTACCTAGTATCTACGACTAGGTAATCCTAATTAATGATAAATAAAGAAATAAAAGACGTAGAAATATGAATAATCATGACGATGCCACTCGGCTCGTACAAAAATATAACTCCCAAAGACCCGGATTGTCACAATATAGTCACAAGCTTCTACACTACTGTAGCTCTAAACAAAACTGAAAAGTACATAGGAAAAATATTTATAATATAGAATAGAAGGTGACTCGGAGGATTATGCGAACGCGGCAGAAATACCTTGCGGTCTCCTGGTAACAGCTGTAACAACTAGCCACGCGACTGATAACTCGTACCTGGATCTGCACACGAAAAATATGTGCAGGAAAAGGCATGTGTACACCATATTTGGTACCCAGTAAGTGCCAAGCTTAACCCCAGTCAAGTAGTGACGAGGTCAGGTTAAGGCTCTACTCGATTTCTATATAAATCAATTTAAAAACAGTACAAAAGATAAGTAATGTCCATACTAAGCAGTTAAAGGAAATAATATAAAGTTTTACAGTAAAGAGAGCCCTCGGCTCAACATAATGTATCACAAGGTGGAATCTCCCGGGATACCGTCCCGTAGTTCTAAATGATTATGCAGTACAGGGAGATCTCCCAGAATACGTCTGTAGTCCCATATTAAATATGCAGTACATGGGGATCTCCCGGAATACGTCCGTAGACCCAAAATAAATATGCAGTACATGGGGATCTCCCGAAATACGTCCGTCGTCCCAAAATAAATAGGCAGTGCAGGGGGATCTCCCGGAATACATCTGTAGTCCCAAAACAAATATGCGATGCTGGATGAATGCCAGAAATAACATCAATTTATACAGTTCATCTAATCACAGATAAGGAAAGCAGTAACCTAACTAAGCATGACGCACAGAGTATCAATTAGACAATTAGACACGTAAACATACCTTTCTAATTTAAGCTAAGCAGTTTAACACGTTAAAGCAATGTAATAGGAGAAAGACAATTTTATAAATTTTCGAAGGAAAAATGGTATTTTTTGCAATAATGGCCCGTGTACGTACTTGTAACCTCACGTACACGGCACCCACATAACAACAAAGGTCAAAATAGCCTAAGGGGAAATCCCCAACACAGAGTTAGGCAAGCCACTTACCTTGACTGCTCAAATCAACTCGAAATCACGTTCTTGCCACGAGTATCCAACTCCGAATGGCACGAATCTATTCAAATAAATTACATAATGTAAATATCACTACAAGCAACTAGTTCGACTAATCAATTCGAAGCTAAAGCGCGAAATTAGGAAAATTGCCCAAAAAGTCCCCCAAGCCCACGTCTCGGATTCGGGTAAAAATCACAAATTCTGAACACCCATTCGCTCACGAGTCTAACCATACCAAAGTTACTCAAATATGATACCAAAATCTCAATCAAAACCCAAAAATTTTGCCTAAGAAGTTTTCCCAATTTTCACCCCAAATTTTGAAATTAAATGATAAATTAAGCATAGATTAGCGGGAATTAATCATAACCGAGTAAAAATCACTTACCCAAAACACCCAAGTAAAAATCCCCCCAAGAATCGCCTAATCCCGAGCTCTCAACTACAAATTGTGAAAGATGACTTAACCCTCGTTTTTGGGTGTTTTAAAATCTACCGAGATGTGCCTTAATCGCGATCGCGGAAGGCTAAACGCGATTGCAAAGAACAAAAATATGCGCCTCAAAATTTATACTACGCGAACGCGTGCATCCCCTACGTGAACCCGATGCACTAACCCATCAGACCTACGCAAACGCGACTGAGCTCACACGACCGCGAAGAGTAAAAGCCCAACTCCACTGCTGCCTCACTCCTTCTACGCGAATGCAGCCTAGCCCACGTGAACGCGATGACCAAGATGCCTACACTACGCGATTGCATTCCATTCTATGCGATTGCAATGCATTAATCTGACTGGCCTCCAACTTACTCTATGCGATCGCGTACTCCCTCACGCGATCGCAATGAAGAAAAATCATGTTGCACTTACACCAGCAAAACATCAATCACAACAAGTCCAAAAATGACACGTTGAGCATCTGAAACACACCCCAGACCTCAACCAAACCTACCAACCAATCATATAATATCATACAGACTTAGTCGAGCCTTCAAACCACATCACATAACACCAAAACACGAATTACACATGAATTCAAGCCTAAGAACTTAGCATATTTTCAAAATCCACAAACGATGTCGAAACACGTCAAAACTAGTACGGATGACCTCAAATTTGACACACAGGTCAAAAATAACACTACGAACCTACAGCCACTTTTGGAATTCCATTCCGAGCCCGATATCAAAATTTCACCTATCGGCCGAATTCGCCAAAAATCTAACTTTCGCCAATTCAAGCCTAAATCGACCACAGACTTCGAAAACACACTCCAGACGCGCTCCTAATCCCAAAATCACTCAACGGAGCTAACAAAGTCAAAAAATTTCCATTCCATATCTGTCTTAACACAGTTCCGACTACGGTCCGATTTTTAAGGCTTAAACTCATAATTAGGGACTATGTGTCCCAAAACTCTCCGAATTCCATAACTAGACACTCCGACAAGTCCTAATAACAGAAACAAACGTGGGGAAAGCAGTTATTAGGGGTTCGGAGCCCTAACTCTCAAAACAAGCGGTCGGGTCGTTACATCTTCCACCTCTTAAAATAATCGTTCGTCCTCGAACGAGTATAAAGACATACCTGAAGCTGTGAAAAGATGAGGGTAATGGCTGCTCATATCCTGCTCGGTCTCCCAAGTCGCCTCTTTGACCGGCTGACCCCTCCACTAGAATTTTACTGATGCAATGTTCTTTGACCTGAGTTTTCTGACCTGCCTATCCAAAATGACTATTGGCTCCTCAACATACGATAGATCCTTGTCAAACTGGACTGAGCTGAAATCTAATATATGAGTCGGACCCCCGTGATACTTCCGGAGCATAGAAATGTGAACACCGGATGAACTCCTGCTAGACTAGGAGGTAAGGCAAGCTCATAAGAAACATCCCAATGCGCCGCAATATCTAAAATGGGCCAATGAATCTCGGGCTCAGCTTGCCCTTCTTTCTGAATCTCATGACGCCCTTCACAGGTGATACCCAAAGCAAAAACTCGATCACCAGTCATAAATGCCAAATCTCGAACCTTCCGATCCGCATAACTCTTCTGTCTGACTGGGATGTGCGAAGTCTCTCCTGAATCACGTTCACCTTGTCCAGGGCATCCTGGACTAAATCTATACCCAACAATCGGGCCTCTCCCGACTCAAACCAACCCACTGGGGACCGACACCGCCTATCGTACAAAGCCTCATACGGTGCCATCTGAATGCTGGACTGGTAACTGTTATTGTAGGCAAACGCTGCAAGTAGCAAGAACTGATACCATGACCCTCCAAACTCCATCACACAGGCGCGGAGAATATCCTTAAGAATCTGAATCATGCGCTCGGACTGCCGTCCGTCTGAGGGTGAAAGGTTGTGCTCAGCTCCACCCTAGTGCCCAACTCCTGCTGTACGGCTCTCCAGAACCGTGATATGAACTGAGTACCTCTGTCTGAGATGATAGATACTGGAATACCATGAAGGCGGACGACCTCTTTGATATAAATCTCAGCCAATCTCTCTGAAGAATAAGTGGTCAGCACCGGAATGAAATGAGCTGACTAGGTCAGCCGATCCACGATCACCTAAATAGCATCAAACTTTCTCAAAGTCCGTGGAATTCCAACTAAAAAGTCCATGGTGATCCGCTCCCATTTCCACTCGGGGATCTCTAACCTCTGAAGTAATCCACCTGGCCTCTGGTTCTCATATTTAACTTGCTGATAGTTGAGACACTCGGCCACAAACCCCACTATATCCTTCTTCATCCTTCTCCACCAATAGTGTTGTCTCAAATCCTGGTACATCTTCGCGGAACCCGGATGAATGGAGCACTGCGAGCTATGAGCCTCCTCAAGAATCATATCTTGAAGCCCAACTACATTGGGCACATAGATTCAGCCCTGCATCCTCATCACACCTTCATCATATGTAGTCACATCTCTAGCATCACCTCATCACACCTTCTACGGTCGCACCAATCCATCCGCGATCGCACAGCCAAGCCCAGGGACCCTATGTGATCGCAACTCCCTTTCCGCGATCGCAATGCATGTGACTCATGCCTCAATGCAATCGCAGCCCTATCTTTGCGATCGCATAGGCTAATTTCGTCCAGTCATTTTAAAGCCTTAAAACAGAATACCATTACGGGATTTTCACATTCTTTCACCATTTTCTTCTTCTCCACTCTTCTACGGCGATTCTTAGGAGACCATTCCACCATAGCTTCATACGTAAGTGTTCTTAACTCTAATTTCTTCCATTTTCCTTCATCAATCACTAGATTCTAGGTCTAAAAACATGAAATCAAAGGTAGAAATTGGGGGTTTTGGGTAGAGTTAGGACTTTTGGAAATTTTGGGAATTCAACCTCATTTTGGGGTCGGATTTCAAAACAAATTATATATTCGGGTTCGTGGGGGAATGGGTTATCGGGTTTTGGTCCGAACCTTGAGTTTGGACCAAGCGGGCCCGGGGTCGAATATATGTATTTTTGGAAGAATTATGGGAAATGTATAATTAGGCTTTGGGATTGAGTTATTGAATAATTATTGATGTTATTAAGTCAATTATGCCTAGATATTATC
>ML439950.1:0-39227 GCA_005239525.1 Nicotiana knightiana
CCACTTCTCAGGGAAGGGAAGATTCTCTTCACCTACTAAACCAGCAGTAGGAACAGCAACATATCGAAGAAACCAACCTCGATCATTATCATCTTCAGAAGTCACTAACACCCTTTTACTCTTAGCAACTAGGGTAAAAATTCCCTAACGGAACAACATTGGGGAATAGAGGTGAATAAGATGATGAAAGGTAAAGGGGATCGAAGCTAAGGTAGCCAAGTATCTAAGACATTCAACGACTCGCCATACAAGAGGACCGACGTGTCCCAAGCAAATTTTGAAAAATCGACAGAACTCGATGATTACTGGGTCGATGGGAGGCTTGAACCCTAATGTAAAGGGATAGGTATAAACAAAAGAATGCCTCGTCTTGTAAGACGTTATTCTTTGATTATTTTTTGGAACGATTACAGGAAAATCAGAACTCCAATGACAGTCCCTGCGTATAAGAGGAATTAAACCTTCAGTGAGTTGGGTGGGGTACTTGTCAACACTATCAAGAGATGATAATAAAGAAACCTGATCTCTAAGGTCCTAACTATCCCTAGCAAAGGTGAACTCTGCAGGTACTATTTCATCGACCCTCGGTTCACGCAAAGGTTCGTGACGTTCTCTACCTTTGGACGAAGATCTAGAAGCCCTAGCCCTTGGAGAAGTTAAAGACCTAGAAGAAGGAGGAGAAGTAATTTGAGAAGAGGAAGAACCCCTTGAAGGAGTAGAACCTAAACTCCTCAACCTGCCGCCTCTCCTACTCCGTGTTGGAGCAGAAGAGGGAGTCAAATCATCTACGTTTATGACTCTCTTAGATTGGTTTGAAGAAGACATATCTACAAAGACAAGGAAAAAGTTCTTTACAAATAAAGTTTGAAAGTTAGAAGTTTTTCGTGAAAGAAAAGAAAAGGGGGTATTTATACTCGAAGATAACCGTCAAAAATGGGGAAAAACAATGATGTGAAAGGCATAATTGAAGATGTCACTTCGTGACTGATGCAGCCGCAAAAAATCCCTAAAAGGCGCTGAACAATTGCAGAACCAACCTGGAAATTCCACATGGCATAAGCATTAAATTGAAGTGACAAGCGACGCTTACGTACAGAAAAAGATGCAATGATTCGAGTGAAGCGGCGGCAAAATATTCCCGCTATAAATGAGTATCCACTTACCAAATATTGATCGATAAATATATGGTAAGTGAGGGGACTATCTGTATTAGTAAAAAAGAGCTTCACACGTGTAATAAATCTTGATGACTCAGCAGTCTACATTGAGCAATGAAGACACGACAGTTGGACGGGACTCTATGAAGAGGTATGAGGCAAAGAGGCACAGCAAATCACGCCCATGGGTTAATTAGCTACGGAAGTCTCAACCTAATTGAGAAGATGAAGAGACACGGTCAAAATGTATCTGGGCAGAACAAAGGGCAGATTCAGAGATCTTCAATTAGTGATCCACACGTTACACAACATTCACGCAACAGTTACAGTTACTCATTGTAACGTTACATTAATTTCATAATTAGTCATTAATGCTCAATCACTGAAAAAGGCAGACGTTATATTAGGAAATTCCCTATATAAGGGAGTAAAATATAACCTGCAAAGGGACATCTGAACTACTATTGCAATACACTTTATTTTTCGTACATCTCATTGATTTTTCCTTATTACTTACAATCAGTCTTGCCTTGGTTATCAGAAACCCGTGTTCATCCTAAAAATAGCTTTGGTCAAAGGATCTGATTCTTTGGTTAAACAATGATACCGATGCGTGGGGGGTGTTTAAAACTTTTCATGGATAGGAGGCTTATTTAAGCAGAATAAACATGATTCAAACAGAGCAAACAAAGTTCCCTGAAAACATGGTATCTAATGCATACAGAGGATGACTATTTTTATTAAGGCAGGATTATTAACTTAGTAGCAGGATCTCTAAATGAAAGTACTTATGCGGAATTAAAGCATGGAATAGTGATATGTAGTATACTGAAGCAATAAACATGAAGACCCTAAGGATATCTAATGCACAGGTTTAACATGGTTTGAATGCAAATAAACACGTCAACTCTAGAACATGATTTCTAATGCAGATTTGCAGAATGTAAAGCTTATAGACATGATTTCTACCCGGCTTTACCCACGAGATTATATAACTACCCTCTCTTTTCACTAGTTACCCCAATATCTGTTTACAAATAATTATACAGACCAATGAATAAATTACATAAATGGAACAGAAATCGAACTATAGGGAGCCTGAAATAGGCCCAAGGCAAACCTGGTAAGGAAAGGCCTTCAATAGTCTCAAATGCCAAGGATTTCATAGCCAAGTTTGTGTCCAGGTGTGTCAGAGTTCACTAAGGACCTCAAGGATCCCGGGCAGTGCTCACACCCAGATTTTCCCCAATAGGGACTAAATATGTGCAGTGTGGAATGGCCAGCTCCAGTATGCCAGAGTTGAAAGGAATCTCAAAAGGATCCCAAGGTAGTACAGACACTGGAGGGGCAGAACCTATGGACTTAAGAGTAAAGTGAGAGTGCTTGACATAGTTTTGAAAAGTTTTCGATAAGAAAATAGTATAGAGATGACTCTAGCAGTGAAAAGGTTTTCTAAAATAGAAATTAGTTTTGAGAGAAGGCCAAGAGTGAAAATCATTCAAGAGAATAGTAAGAACACATTTTTCGAAATCAGTTCTGAAGAGAGTAAGTTCAGCATATAGTCAATCAGCCATAGAATACATAAACATTCAACAATCCAATGTCACACAGGGATGAGAAGGGACTGGGAACATATAAGAGCCACATTGGGGGGTACATGGATAGGGTATGGGGAAACAGAAAACAACTACATAAAATAATTAGGGTCTTAGAGACTTAGCAGGTTAGTCATGCACAGCAAACAATTAAGACTTATATCATAGATGTAAAGTAGAAAGCAGGACATGTCTTTAAACAGCAGTAAGTATACATGCAAGGTCAATCATATACATCAAGTAACCAACAGGATCACATAGTTAAGGGATTAAATAGAAGTCAACAAACCGACTGGTTAGGCATCAGATAACTAAGTGAAGTGTAGACATGCTAATTATACATTGAATAGGACAGAATTTAAACATGCTAAGCAAAGCAGTAAACAGGAAAACAGGTTGAATTCATGGTCAATGAAATAGGGAAGTAATGAAACACATAGAGTTTAGGTTTTGAAATCTAATCAGAGACATACCAGTTAGGAAGAGAAAACACAGAATGCAAAGCAGATGTTGTTCAATATCTAGCCTTGGCTTACAGCCGGCTAGACTAATGAATACCACAAGTAGTAGAGAATAACAAGGAGCTCTTATAGTGTAAGAGTGTTTTTGTGAACTAATGTCCATGTAGAAGTGAGAATAGAGGAGAGTATATATAGCACTCGAGAGCTAGACAGAATAAAGTAAAAGAATCAATTATGTAGCAATTAGGGAAATTTACAGAATCAATCATGCATAAAATCAGTAAAGTCTCCCCTAATTAAGGGGTAATCAACCAACGGTAAAGAGCAGGACAGTATTTAAGGAAAGAAAAATCAAGTAAGGTTTAAGCACATAGTGGGCAATTAGGGGTAAATAAATAGGAGTTTAATTAAGGAAACAATTTTGAAGAATCTGTAAGTATCACAGTTAATCTAAATAAGGGAAGAAACTAAATAAGGTCTCAAATAAAGGAATAATCAAGAATCAGCATATAAGTTTTAACGGAACAAATCAGTGAATAAAAACTCAAAATGACATTGATTTAAAGGGAAATATAGGTTTTCCATGAATAAACAAATAGGCCAAGTATAAACATACAGGATCAGTCGAGAATAGAATCACAAACCCTAATAGAGACATACTAGGGTAAAAATCACAAGACATCGAATTAAGATAAAGGAAAATCATGAGAATCAAATCATAGAATGAAAACAGTGCACCAGTAACAGGGTCAAACTCAGAATCCAAACAAAAATGTCAAAAATTGGGGGTTTAGCATAAACTAGTTAGGGTTGAGGCAAACTCAACATAATCGGTCAAAAACACATAAGAATAGAATATTAAACATTTAAAGTCAGAAAACATTTTGGAGAAAAGGATTTTCAGGAAACCCTAAAATGGAAAACCACTCGAAAAATCAAAAGATTTTCATAAAAACATGTGAAATAAGTTCGATCCATCTCAGATCTGTACAGATCTGAGAAGTTCAACAGACAACATAAGGGTTTTAAAAAATAACACAGAGATGAAGACAGAGGCTTAGAAATCCATAGGTTTAAGACGAAAATAAGAAACTCTTACTCAAAATCAAGCCAGAATAGCCTGAAACAGGCAAGAGAGAACCAAAGGCGTAAGCAGACTAGCACTGGTCCCTTGAGAACCTTAGAGATGGAGGTACCCAGCATAGGAGAGGCCATTAGAGGCCTGAGGGTGGTGAGAAACCACCATGGACGGCGGTGGAGAGTGACGGCGAGGAGGAATTAGGGTTGGGTTAAGAGAGCATTTGAGAGGAAGGAAGGTGAGTGACGGCGGGTGAGAGGAGAGAATGAGAGGTTTGGGGGGGTCGTTTTAGGTTAATTAAGGAAGGACATAATCGGGGCCGTTGATCAAAATGATCAACGGCCAGGATTCAAGAAGACCTGGGTCGGGTAGGTAAATGGTTTGGGCCTAGGTTATATTGGGCTGGTTTGTAAGGGTTTTGGGCTAGTTAATTAGGCTGAAACTAAAATGAAAATAAGGCCATTTGTTAAGTACCCCAAATAAATTAATTAAAATACTTTGTAAAATAATCACTAATAATAAAAATAAATTTTATGCATGGAAATATTTTTAAATGGTTATTTAGTATTTAAAAATACAAAAGACTAATTCCTGGTAAAAATAATGCAAAAATTGTATGTGTGGGCTATAATTGCAAAGCTAATGCAATTGTAGCCAAAAGGTACCAATTTGGATATTTATAGAATAATTGGACTTAATAAGACCATAAATAGTAATATTAAATCAAGAAATATTTTGAAATCATTTATGATGCAATTTTATGATTATTTATTAGAAATAAAAATACTGCGCAAATTAATAAAAATATAAAAAATTATGGAAAATGCTAATTGATACTAATGCATGATTTTGAAGACATATATGCAATTAAAAAAAATATTTTGGTAAAAGTTGGGTATCAACAGGGGGTAGTTTCCCCCTCACAAAGTTAGACAGGAGACTTACCTTGCTCCGGAGCTCCATAATCGGCTCCAACGTTACTCTAACACTTCAAAATGGTGCCTATCACTCCACAACTATTCAATAATTGCACAAATCCATAAATATATACTCATAATATATCAAATTATAACAATTTTCAACTCCGCTCGAAAAATTGATAAAGCCAACCCTCGGACCCACGTGCCCGGATTCCAAAAAATTTCAAAGACAAGCTTTACCCATAACAATGCGGATTCAAATATATAATTTATTCCACATTGCATGTCCAATTTAGTGGTCAAATTCCAAATATACCAATTTCTAGGTTTTTCTTCAAAATCCCAAATTTCCACTAATTGTCCATGGATTTTCATGTTAAAATCTATATATAATCCAAGTATATAGCTCTCAATACGCGGGAATCACTTACGTTGACATAGATGATGAAAATCTCCCCTTGAAACTCTCCAAAATCGCCCATACCAAGAGGGAAATGAGTTAAATGAGCCAAATCCCGCTTTAAAATAAATTTGCCCAGGCCTGAACTTCATCGCGTTCGCGACCTCTTGAACGCGTTCGCGATGCCTAGCTGACCCCACCCCTTCATGTTCTCGACCCACGATTCGCATTCGTGAAAGCCAAACGACCTCAGGCCCAGCTCATCCCCTTCCTTCTACGCATTCGTGACTGCCCCTTCGCGTACACGTAGGTTCCTCAGGTTCTCGTCCGTGTTCGCGACCTCTGTGTCGCGTTCGCGATGAGAAATCTCCTCCAGATAAAAAAATCCTCCTTCGCAAATGCGATTGCCTCCACACATTCACGATGAAGGACACCAGAACTAGCATCAGCAGCAGCAAAACATGGGGAAATGACCCGAAACCATCCTAAAACACACCCGAGGCCTCTGGGGCCCCGTCCAATCACACCAACTAGTTCCAAAACATAACACGGACCTGCTTGAGGCCACAAATCATACCAAATAACATCAAAACTATGAATTGTGCAACGATCCAAGCCTAATGAAATTCTAACTTCCACTTCCAATGTCGAAACCTATCAAATCTTGTCCGATTGACCTCAAATTTTGCACATAAGTCACATTTTACATTAATTACATACTCCCACTTTCAGAATCGAGATCCAACCCCGATATCAAAAAGTCCACTCCCGATCAAACTTTCCAAACTATTCCAACTTTCCAATTTTGCCAATTAATGTCGAAATGACCTACGGACCTCCAAATCAACATCCGGATGCGCTCCTAAATCCACAATCACCATACAGAGTTATCCACAGGATCGGAATCCCAAACGAACATAGGTAACACTAAAATGCACTTCAACCCAAATTTATGAAATCCTTCCAAAATGCCAATTTTCCATAATTAGCGCCAAAATGCTCCCCGGTCATCCAAAATTTGATCCGAACATATGCCCAAGTGTGAAATCATCATACGAACCTATCGAAACTTTCAAATCCCGATTACGAGGTCGTTTATTCAAAATTCAGATCCTAGTCAATTCTTCCAACTTGAAGCTTCCAAAATTAGAGATTTCCTCCCAAATCAGCTCCGAACTTCCCAAAATTAAATCACAACCACACGTGCAAGTCATAATATTTGAAGTGAATCTACCCAAGGCCTCAAATCGATTAACGATGCGCTAGGGCTCAAAATGACCGGTCGGGTCGTTACACTGTCAATAAATAAAACCCCATCCCCCAGTCCCCAGTAGCTAGGGGTGTGCATTCGAATCGGTTTATCAATAAATCAAATCAATTATTTGTTATCGGTTTATCGGTATCGGTTTATTGATTTATCTATTTCGATTTCGATTTCAAAATTTTCCTTATCGAGTTATCGATTTTGATTTCGATTTTGTCCTCTTCGGTTATCGGTTTATCGATAAACTGATAAGATATACTAGGATCTGAATTTTGAATAAACNAATAAATCAAATCAATTATTTGTTATCGGTTTATCGGTATCGGTTTATTGATTTATCTATTTCGATTTCGATTTCAAAATTTTCCTTATCGAGTTATCGATTTTGATTTCGATTTTGTCCTCTTCGGTTATCGGTTTATCGATAAACTGATAAGATATACTAAAAAGACAAATATACACTTATTCTATAATACCCTTTCCTTTACCCTAAGTCCCTAACCCTATTATTTCCTCTGCCTATAAGTTCAGTTACCCTAGTGTCTCTCTAACTGTATCTATTTCTTCTTTCACTTTCAGCAGGTACGTAGCCGATCTGAAGACGGCGTCGTCGACCGGTAAACATGGTACACGTCGCCTTTTACTGCAACTGTAAGTTTCCTTTATCTCATTGGTTAATTTCCTATAATTAAGTTCTGTATTTGTCAAAAGCTCTTTTCGTTTTCTAGAAATTTGTATATAAATGATAAATGTAGAGAAGATTTAGTGTTATAAACCCTTAGTCTGAGTTAAAATGTCAATTAATGAGTATTGGAACAAATCAGCTCCAAATGGAGCTAAGTGGACCAAACTTATGTTAGGGCTTGAGTAGTCATTACTGTAACTTTGTGGTAATGCTGAGATTAGTTTGAATATAAGCAAAGCTAAAGTCTGTTCTGATAGTATTATTGCCCGAGGATAAAGTGGTACAGCCAATCAAGAAAATGTAAAAATAACGTTAGTGAAATGGGGGAAGGACCAAGAGATTTCAGGTTCATATCCTAGTGGAGGAAAAAACACTAGGTGATTTCTTCTTATTTGCTAATGAATATAGAGTTATCAAAAACAGAAAAGTTGAAGGCTTGCTAATCATTCTGTTTCATTTTTAACATTTAGTTAGGCGTGTTTATAGCGATATACTTTCCATGAAATCCCGCAAATTTTCTTATTGGTGTAATCGATAACCAAATCGATAAGCCCCAAAAATCGATAAATCGAAATCGAAAAATTCGAAACCTTATTGAAACGATAACAATAAGCATATGTACAAATCGATAAGTAATTACCGATAAGGGTCAAAATCAAATCAATAAATCGAATGCACACCCCTACCAGTAGCCCAATACACGCAGCCCCAACCCAAGTATAGGCCAAACACAAGGTGGGAATGGGGCCAGATGAAACTGACACCAATATTTGCTATGGCCACTTAATGATGCCTACAAGGAAGCCCCTACCTACCTCAGACGCAACCACTGCTGAAGTTGTGGCATTGGGCCACCAAGCCAGTACTAAACAAGCAACTGGGACCACACCCAATTGGAAACATCCATCCCAAATAATCACCCCTATCCAAATACCTACGCGTCCTACCTCTCTCTCATCGGACTATTCTAATAGGGAAAACTTACCACATTCCATGAACACTCAAGTGCCTCACCTGAGAACCCACCCAATCTCAGGTGACATGACACCTTCCGTCAACTCAAACAGATATCACATTAATTCTGAATCTACTTCTCCAGATGCATTAACTGATGATCTTTTCGCTAACTCACATCTGACGCCAAACGACGCCATTATGAACCGGCTCGTTAACATAAACCCCCCATTACCCAAAGTAGCAAAACAAAAAAGCAAAAATATGGAGAAAACTCAACCACCACCCACCATTGTGACATCGCTGCCACTGCCTCCAGACCACTCACCGGCATCCTGGTTGGAAGTGGCGCTACAAGGACAGGGCCTCTCTTACAATTTTACCCTAGGAAAACAGCCAGTGACCCTGATTGTCCAAAACCCCGCACATCTGGCGAGGGTAACGGTGGAAGACTTAAACAGGGCCTTGGATACCTTTGGGCCCTGCCTGTGGAAAGTGATGACAAGCAATGACAACATGCAACCAAATTTGGACCCACCAATGCTCAAAACCCTAATCTCTCAAGTGTTCCGGTCAATCCCATTCTTCCCAAACCCGGGAACGGAGGACCCAACAGCGTCTCTGGTGTTTGTAACCATCGAACCCAAAAACCACCAGGCTCCATCACCTTCTGCTCCCCTAGAGAAGAACCAGTCACTACCGCTGGGAAATATTACAAGGGAAATCAACAAGGCCCTAGATCTTCTGAAAATGAAAAACCCACCGAAAATGGAAGGAACAATCTATGGCCCCCTTCGCACAGACTCTCTCCTACTGGACTCAGTTAAAGAAATCGAGTTCAGTGTGGAGACCACTAAAGTGCTTGTGTTGTTGTGTCCCAGAACCATGAACCAAATGCGGACTGAGCGTAGTCTCTCACCACACCCAAGGTGTGACCAAACCACTCCTCAACCTGCACCAGTTCTCGCCATAAAGAGAAATAACCAAAAGAAACTAATGAGGACTCCTCAGGGAATGGAGAAGCCTCATAGAAACCAATCCCCACACCATCAACCACCCCTGATGAACTACATCATATGGAATGCTAGGGGTGGAAACAATGCTAACTGAAGGGGATGCTAACACTAGATTCTTCCACACCTCCACTCTCAATAAGAGAAGAAGAAACAGGATTCTGTCCCTCAAAGAGCGGAGTGGAAACTGGCTCTATGACCAAGGGGACATTAAGGCTTCCATTATGTAATTCTTCAAGAGCCTCTACACCTCCTCACAAACCAAAGCTCCCATATCTACTACCAGCTATCTAGACATTACCCATATTCTATCAGACTGTCAAAGAAACAAATTGGATGGACCTCTTGAGATCAGTGAAATCAAAATGGTCATTTTTCCCTTTAAGCCTTTCAAGGCTCCAGGCCAGATGGGCTTCACCCCTTTTTCTACCAAAAGTACTGGAGCATTGTAGGGAACTCAGTAATTGACTTTTGCAAGCAATAATTCAACACTCACTCCATGGATGAGACCATGAATCAAACTTTACTCTGTCTCATCCCCAAGTTCCCCCAAGCATCCATGCTAAAACACTTCGGACCAATAGGGCTTTGTAACACCATCTACAAGACCATCACTAAGATTATTGTCAACAGGATCAAGCCTATTCTACCTGATATAATTGGACCTAGCCAGGCTAGTTTTCTTTCCAATAGGAGGGCTTCTGATAATACAATCATTATCCAAGAGTACATTACTCATTTTGGGAAAATGAAGGGGAGACTGGCTCATACGATTCTCAAAATTGACTTAGAAAAGGCTTTTGACAGGCTAAAGTGGTCTTTCATTAGGGACACACTATATGCCTTCAATTTACCCCCTGGGCTGACTAAGTTAATCTTGTCATGTATTACCTCATCCAACATCTCTATCCTAGTGAATGGGGACAAAACTGATTCCTTCAAGCCCTCCAGGGGCATCAGACAAGGGGACCAAATCTCCCCTTACTTGTTCATTCTATGTATGGAGAGACTCTCCAGGTCAATTGATAAAGTTGTACTAGACAAGCAATGGCACCCTATCAATATCAGTAGGTCTGGCCCAAAAATCTCTCATTTCTTCTTTGCTGATGACCTTACCCTATTTGCAAAGGCCAACACTAAGAATTGCACCATAATATACTCTATCATGTAGGCTTTCAATGAGAATTCTGGCCAAAACATTAACCTCACAAAGTCCAAAGTCCAAAGTCCTTTTCGACTCTAACACAAGGCAAGATACCATGGAATGTCTCACTAATGTTCTGTCAATCCAAGCTACAGGTTTCTTTGAGAAATACCTTGGATTCCCTATGTTCCATAAGAGACCCATTAGTACTGATTTCCAGTTCATAATTGACAATAAGCAATCCAAGCTGGCTGGCTGGAAAATTAATTGCCTTAACATGACTGGAAGGACCATTCTTGCTAAGGCCTCTCTCAGTAGTATTCCTAGTCATGTCATGCAATATATCAAATAGCACACCAAAACCACCAAGCAAATTGATAGAATCCAGAAAAACTTCATTTGGGGCACAAACCCCTAACAAGAAAAAACTGCACTTGGTTAGCTTGGATAAAGTCACTAGGCAGAAGGCCTATGGTGGGCTAGGTTTGCAAAATGTCGAGCTTAAAAAGAAAGCATCTCATGCCAGTCTGGCTTGAAGGATCTACCATAATACCTCCAGCTTATGAGCTAGAGTTCTGATATCTAAGCACCGTAACTGGAACCATACCCCCAGTAAGCCTAAATCTCCTATCTGAAAATGTATCCTCAAGTCCTGGGATACATGTAACAAGGCTAGTAGATGGGTCGTCCACAAAGGTAACAGGGTGAGCTTCATGAATGATGTTTGGATCCCTAACCAGACAACATACAATTAGAGAAATGATTGAAGGACCCCTAACCCCAAATGACATAGCTATCAAAGTAGACTCTGTCTACAATTATGGGAACTGAGATTTCTCTTCCATCTCTATGGACATCCTTGAAAAAATCTCTAACCTGATCAAATCAACATTCATTTCTTCCAACACTGCCAAAGAGGCTAATATAGGGGTTGGCTCCAAGTAGGTCCTTCACCAACAAATCAGCATATACCTTCCTTAGCAGTAATAAAGAGTCCTTGTGAAAAGGGGAGGAAGGCACCTTCACTTGGATATGGAAACTAAAAGCACCTAACAAAATCAAAAATCTCACCTGGCTGCTTGCCCAAAATAGGCTGCCTACTGGGACCTTCCTGCATAGAATTGAGGTTAACTGTAACCCCTAATGTTTCTTTTGCCTAGCAACTCCTGAAACAAGTGACCACATCTTCTTTGAATGACCAAATGCAAGTCACTTCTAGCAAGAATTGTTATCCAAGGGTTCTACTGCAAGTCAACAACTAAATCTCACCTTCTCTGTCCAGCTATGTCCATCAAGATGGAACAAGCTAAAGAATCTCTCTTCAACAGTATCATTCCTTGGGAGACATCATTCCTTTTTGGTTTTGGCAAATTTGGCTGACTAGAAATCACAACCTCTTCAATAATAAAAAAGATAGCATTATTACTAGCAACACCATCTCCAAAGCAACATAATACTATATGTTGGCAAAAAATGGTACTATCAAGAAGCCTTTTCATACCAGATTTAAATGAAAATCCCTCAGGAGAGGTCACTATAAACTCAACATAAATGGGGCTGCCAAGGGTAATCCAGGCAATGGGAAAATTGGTTGAGTATTCAGGAATCATAATGAGAATTGGATTATGAGGTCTGGGTACACGACGTGAGTAATGGTTAAATTCTCCGCCACAAGCCCTCTGAAACGAGGATGCATACTGCTTTAAATAGAAAGCAAAATGCAACATCCCCAAACCTCGGGCCATCCTCATTACCGTAAGAGCAAACAGGTAAGCTCTAATACATAACTCCTTAGTACGTCAGCGGTTATCAAGTATATGAAAAATATATCACATACCACCAATACCATGGTTGAACTGAAACCTCTACTAAAAGGGCTACAACTAGCAGAACAAACTGGCTGGATCCTACTTGACATTGATACTGATTCAGCTGAAGTAATTCAAATGCTACTCACAGGCAACATAACTTATGATCCTATGATTTGTGAATGCATGTTATTAATGCAAAGGATGGACAAGGTAATGGTGAGGCACACCTACAGGGAGCAGAATAGGTCGGCCAATGCACTGGCAAAAGAGGCAGCAAAGTCCAATTTTTTGGGAAGAACCATCATACTAGCAGTTCCTCTGATGTTTGCAAACGATGTAATTTGGGAAGACATCCTAGGAACTGAAGTTGTTAGAAATTTTTTGGCATGTAATATTGATACAATTGGACAAAACAGAGCAATATTAGGTGCATAGTAGTTTATATATATATATATATATATATATATATATATATATATATATATAGTTTAAAAGAAGTACTTATCATTTAATCAATCAACAACACCTCAATTCTAAATTAAAGGCTGGGCAATGTATATTTTGTTTTGTGAGGCCGTTTCATTTTAAAATTTCTAAGTCATTGAAGTGGGAAAATAATGAATAAACCTATTTGTCCGAAGCGTAGACTATGATTTGTTGCAGGACTCAATTAAAATTATATATATGCATTTCTCAACAAAAGTTGGAGCCATATCCAAAAATACAAATCCTATAAAGATGGCGACAAAAATTAAGAATCTTGGAAACAATAGCTCGTTTTTGGTTTTTTTTTCTTTTTACATTTATTAAAGTTAAAATTTGAGGATTCATATTCCATAATCCCTTTAGAAAGCCAACATACCACATGAAACATGCTATTCGTACATATTTCTTACTGAACTTTTTAGCCAAAGAGGAAGAGTCCTCATTGCACATTTTTTCATATTCAAAGATGGATTAATAGACAATTTCTTTTGGTTTATGTTTTGGTTCGGTATTCGTATCTTGGCATTTTTAAATTTGAATTCGCACCGAGAACTCTCATGTTGGAGGATAAAGCGCTTATTAACAAAAGTAATTTCATGCCTAAAATTCAAACTCGAGAGATAAGAATGAGTGATTACGTATCACTCTACCACAATCTTTATCGGTAATTAGACAATTTACTTATATAGCTATACCAATTTTTATATAGTTAGAGCCAAATTAAAGTTTTCATCTGTATTCTAATTAAATATTGTCAAGAGCACTTGAATCTAAACATCACACACAAACATTATACCAAAAATATTAAAGATCGTCCCAACATTTTCCTATCTTCGTTTCATAGTAGGATGCCTCTTTAATCAAAGATTTTGGAGAATCAATAGATTAATTAAATTGCAATTCGGATTATAGTCCGACCATCTGTATCTGTAACAGTCATTCTTCAGAATAATACTTTATTATAACGGTCAAGTTCTTTTTGGACTCAATTTTTCATGTTATGTTATGATATATGTTCTCTATAAGAACACTTCACTGTAATCGTCAAAAAAATATCTAAACAAATGAAGTTGTATTTGGATTTAAACTTCCTACAAGTAATGTAACTTCCTACAACTCTATTGTTTATCAAATCAGTAAATGAAAGTCTCTGATACGCGCACATATCACTTAACAAATTTTTATATGATTATTTTTAATTACTAAGGTTAAATTAATTAATTTGATACAAACACTCGAGTAATTATTTACCTTTTTTACTTTTGTGAGAAAAATAAACATAAAGAATCTTGGAAAACTATAATAGTCCAGTTGTATTTCTTATCTTTAGGTACGTTTATTAAAGATAATAAATCAAGGAATCCTCATATTCCAAAATGCCCTTGGAAATTAAGCAATCGTAGCACATGAAACATGCTCGTTGTTCCCAAAATTTCACTTAACTTTATTAACACAAAAGAAGAAAAAGCGATACAGAAGAAGCTCATTGCAAATATTTTAATATTCCAAGATTATGATCCATTACTTGGAATGGACAATTTACAATTTGGATAAAACCTAGGAGTATATAATTAGTTATGACTCAAAGTTAAAGTTTCAAAGTGGTTGTTTTCTTAAATTGGGATGTCCCCTAAAGGGACAAGTGGTGGTCTAATTAAATCTAGTCTAGTTAAGAGTTAAGAAACCCCTCACTAAGTGGGACAACACAAACAAGAGTTTTATTATAAAAAAACTTTACACTATTACGTCTAACTAAAGAATATTTAGCCTTCTTAATATGTGAAATTTATAAGGTTGAAAATAAGACAAGTTACCTGTTAAAACAAGTAAAAATAATATACTATTATAAAATTTCTTATACTGATAATGTATATAACATAAACTCTAGGAACAAATATAATACGAGTAACAAAAAAGAGTGAAGGTCCACCTACACCGTTCGATCTTCTAGGTAGTCATTATTATATATAATAGTCACGAGTTTGGCGAATCAAATTAGATTAATCAAACACTCTTTTTAGTACACTCTTTTAACGGGATATTTTAGTATGCTCTTTTGTCTTTTTTCAATTCCAAGTGCTAAGAAAATTATTCGTGTAAAATGTGAGCTATAACGTAACAAGAAGATTGTTGAAAGCTTTTTATAATTGATGTACATTAAATTAAGGTATTACTCCCATCACAATAAGGCAAGATGAATTGGATCAGAGACTATTCATGATTTGTCTGTTTGGAGATCTTTTTTTTTTCTTCTTTCTAACATAGGAAAATGTTTAAATTTGTCCCTAAACTATCTAAAATTGCTCAGTTTTGTCCTCAGTTATATTTTTAGTCCATTCACACTCTTACTGTCAGCAAATTGTCTCGCATTCAATTTGTGCTTGCACTAATGAAGCTTTAGTTTGAAATTGGTAGACTCCTTTGCTCAAATTCTTCAAGAAAAAAAGGTTCAAATTAATTCTTTAACTTTTGACTATGATCTTCGTATTGGAGCTCAATTATATATTCTTATTCCAATTTGTCCCATCTTCCCATTTTAGTAAATCTTTCGTATTTCTGAAAGTTGGCACATTGGTTTGCCTTAGTCCAAATATATTTAGACAGTGTTTGGCTAAGCTTATAAGATGGTTAAACTAACTTATAAGCACGTTTTAGCTTTTCTACGTGTTTGGTAAACACTCAAAGTGCTTATAAGTTAAAATCAGTCATAAGCCATAAGTTGGTCATCCTCAATATATGACTTTTCAACTTATAAGTACTTTTAGTTTGACCAAAATTTTTACTAATTTATCCTTAATAATATTTTTTAAATTTTCTCTTCATCATTCCATATTCGTTGTTTATCAACAATAACTCTCAAGAGGTGATATTGCATGCGTCCACATTGATAAGTTCTAAAATAAATTACTAATGAGACAAGTGAAAAACTATTATATTCCGCATCTGACTTTTGAGAAGAAAAGAGGCAGAATGAGGATTTATGTTCTTTGCCTCTTCCCTCAACTGCAAACTTTTGTGATCAACACTTCTTATTTAGAAGAAATTAAAAGTCAGTGATAAGACAACTTCAACGTCAAAAATAGAGAAGAATCTTTTTCCAACCTAACATCAAAATTTAGGACTAGTCCAAGTTGTAATAATCAAATCAAAAAGTATTTTATGCTTTAACCCTGTAAAGAAAATTTCAAAGGGACCACCATATGCAGTGTAATAATTACTATCTTATCAAATTCGGAAATGCTTTATCATATTACACCATCTTACAAGCAAGGTACTCGATTCATTTACATTTTTCCTCCCCCTTAATTTATTCCCATCTTTCTCCTCACTGTCACTATATATATAGCTTGCATGCATGCTTCAGTTAACATCATCGAACCAAAGCCACTTCTTTTAATTAAAATTAAACCCCGAAAATTAAAATGGCTAGTCGTGCTTTGGTGCCAGCTGCTCATCATGGTAAGCCTGCGGCGCAGCCAATGGCTAGGAGAGAACGCCCAGTATTCTCAATGTCTGATGATCATGCTATGTCCAAGAAAATTCTTGATACTCATAATCCTGATGGTCGCGAAGTTGATGTTAAAATCATCCTCCATGTTGTCGAGGAGATTTTTCAACATGCTTACCCTGCTGGCATTGATGGCATGCTACATGTAATATTTACTTTCTTTTTCTTTTGTTTTAGCTTGATTACATGATATACTATATATAATCTAATTTCTTGTCCAAAGAACGACGTTTTGTTTTCTCTTAACTAATTTTGTTTGCAATTATGCTATATATGTTTTCAGGGCAGTACTACTCAGCCTCATGAAGCTAATATCGAAGCATTGAAGTTAGAAGCAAAGGCCTCACTTGCCTTTGATGGCATACTAGAAGGATTGGCTTATATCATACACAAAGTCTCTTGCGAGGTTGACTAATAATATTTCATGTGTCCGCACACTTTTCTTTTTAGTCTGTCCTTATTATGTGATCCCTACAAATCTATAATATATATATATATAAGAATTGGCCTGTTTATTTGATTATTCTTTTAAGGGTATATATAACACGTACGTTTGTCTTTACAAAATGTGATTGCAGTTGACATGCAAGTGTTCAGGTGGAGGTGATACTCATTCAACAACAATGGCAATTTTAGCTATGCTCTCTGGCTACCAATGGGACGCAAAACTAGTCCTATCATTAGCAGCATTTGCCATTACGTATGGTGAATTTTGGCTGGTGGCTCAGATGTTTGCTACTCATCCCTTGGCAAAATCTGTGGCTCTCTTGAAACAGCTACCAGATATTATGGAACACCATGCTTCCCTCAAGTCGCGATTTGATGCCATCAATGAACTTATCAAGGCCATTTTGGAAGTAACCAAACGTATAATTGAATTCAAGAGGCTTCCTTCTCAGTACATTTCTGAAGATCAACCACCTCTGTCTCTTGCTATTTCCCACATTCCTACTGCTGTTTATTGGACCATTAAAAGTATTGTTGCTTGTGCTTCTCAACTTACTAGCCTTCTTGGAATGAACTACGAGTAAGCCCCTCCGTTTAACTAACCACAATATTTCTTCTTCTTCTTTTTTTTTTGTTTTGTGTGTGTGTGTACGAATTTAATTCGGTTCAAATGGAAGTAATTAACATGCAAACAAATTGATATAATGCAGGATGATAGCAGCTACCACATCAGACACATGGGAAATGTCAAGCTCCACTCACAAGCTGAGAAACATAAGCGAACACCTCAGAGCTGAATTAGATCGTTGCTATCATCATATCCGTGAGTAGATTTAATCATCAAATCGTTAATATACAAGAAAATGGATGGGAAGAGAAGTGACAGATTATTAAGATACATAATAAAGTATCTTAGTGAAATTGAAACTTCAAAATCCTTCACAAGGAATCAAGAAATCCTCATAAAGTAACAAAATAGTGATTTATACTTGAATTTTTAAAGCTAGTTTCTTGGAATGTTCTAAAGGGCATAATTATATCAATACCATGCAGAGGAGAAGATGCACGTTGAGTACTATCAGATGCTGGTGCACCTCTTTGAGACAACCCAATTCGACAACATGAAGATAAACAGGGGAATGATTTATATCAAGGACGATTTACTCCCACTTGAAGTAGGAACCACTCGCACGAGGGTAAGTTCAATTTTTACTTCTTTTTTTAACATTATGTTTTTTCCTGTGTTAAAGAAATATTATGTTTTCCCTGACTTCAGGCTAATATTGAGGTGCTTAGAAGAAAGACTGTTCTCCTTCTGCTGTCAGATCTTGACGCCAGCCCTGAAGAGCTGTTAGTACTGTCCCATATATACACTGAATCAAGGGCAAGGCCAGAACTTCAATACGAAATAGTGTGGCTTCCCATTGTGGATCGATCAAGGGGGTGGAATGAAGACCAGGAAATGAAATTTAAGGAGCTGCAAGCAATAATGCCGTGGTATACATTGCACCATCCTTCCTTGTTAGAGCCAGCAATCGTCAAGTTTGTCAAAGAAAGGTGGCATTTCTCCAAGAAAATGATGCTTGTAACCTTGGATCCACAACAGGGTAAAGTGGCTTGTCCAAATGCTATTCACATGGCTTGGATTTGGGGTAATTTGGCCTATCCTTTCACTATTTCCAAAGAGGAAGCTTTGTGGAGCGTGGAATCTTGGCGTCTTGAGCTAGTCGTCGATGGCATTGATCAGAATTTAATTGAATGGGTAAGCTTACACCCCTTGCTATTTTATGTTTATACTCACATCCATGTACTAATTAATTCTAATAAAAATCTTGGTTTTATAATAATGTGGCAATCAGATGACGAGTGGGAAGTTTATCTGTTTATATGGAGGAGAAGACATAGAATGGATCCGCAGTTTCACGAAATCAGCAAGAAGTGTGGCACAGAGAGCTGGGATTGATCTACTAATGATGTATGTAGGGAAGAGCAACAACAAGGAACGAGTTCGAAGGATCAACAGTATGGTAACAGCAGAAAATCTGAGTTATTGTTTGATGGACTTAACATCAGTATGGTACTTTTGGACAAGAATAGAGAGCATGTTCTACTCCAAAATGCAGCTCGGAAAAACAATCCAAGAAGATAAAATTATGCAAGAAGTGTTGACAATGCTGAGTTTTGATGGAAGTGATCAAGGTTGGGCACTTATAAGCAGAGGATCATTCGAAATGGCACGAGCCAAAAGTCAGATAATCACTAAAACATTAGATGATTATACAGTTTGGGAGGAAGATGCTAGAGAAAAAGGATTTGTGCCTGCACTTATTGATTATTTCCTACAATTGCACACTCCTCAGCACTGCAATCGCTTAATTCTACCGGGACTTGATGGTGATATTCCAGAAATGATAGTTTGTGCAGAATGTGGAAGGCCAATGGAGAGGTTTTTCATGTACCGTTGCTGCACTGATTGAGGGGTTGTTTCTATTCAATCAATTGCTTGCTATATAGCAATGTGCTTCCTTAGTTTCTATGCTAAGGAATTTTCATCTTTGTTGTCCAAAATAATAGGTGGTCTTTGTACCACCTTTCTTTTACTATATGTAAGTCATATGTTGTATGTATTTGTCTGGCTGTCAAAAGATGTCTTTGATCAGCTCTAGACTACTATTGAGTGTGTAATATTTTATAGGTAATGAAACTGAGCCACGTCTTTTTTAGTTACTTTGGTCTTTTTTCCTAACTTCCATTGAAGAGTTTCCTTGTTATGGGGTTGTCATAAGTCATACCCACTCCTATTCTATAAATAATCACATTTGAACTAAAATGCTTCATCAATATGACGGTAAAGAATGGAACATTGATACACATAGAGGCACAAGAACAAGGGAAATTACGTTGTTTTTCTTGACATCAAGTGAGATCATGTGATTTGTTACGCGGCGCCTTTCTGAGATGTCTTGGAATGGCGGCGTAAGGCTAAACAACTGATATTTGTGCGGTTATTATCCGCCAACTGGGGTCCCTTCGCCGGAAAATTATACTCCGTATAAGGTAAAATATTACTTGTTATTGATTAAAAATAGACTTTGAATACCCTTATATAGCCCAATGGCAAAGGTTTGAACATCATTATTCAATTTCCTGGCTTCGCCACTGGTCCCTTCCGTACGCTAGATGAGACTGTCAATACCGTACGAGAAAATCAATGTCAACAACAATTGAAAGAATAGAAAAGAAAATGAGAATGAAAGAAAGCTTGATTGAATTAATGCAAGCTATTACAGAAAGACAACACAATATCAAGGGAGAGAGATACCAATACAGAGAATTGTTTGCTTGCTTGAAAGTTTACTACTTGATACCCCTAATAATGCTTAAAAGAAATAAACCAAAGTTACAAGACTTGACATAAATAAGTCAGAGACTCATAATGAAAATACAAGAAGTAAAGGTACTCTATATTTATAACAAAAAGGACTTAGATTCCTACAAAGTAAAAGCAGGCCCGTTGGCGGCAATCTTGTCTTTAGCAACAGTGTTTGTGCGCGCGGCGCAACCTGCCGAAAAGGGGTGATGTTGGCATATGCCTTCGGCTAAGCGCTGGTGAGGGATATTGATGAGGCGACATAGGTACAAGCACGTTTGTCACTTGGCGCGGCCAAGATCACGGAGCAGTCCATGGCCCTAGGCGTTAAGAGGCTTGTCAGGACGCCATGGTACGCGTCCAAGGGTCATGGGGCATGGCTGGAAAGCCGCCCATAACAAATTACATTACTACACGTGAGGATTAACCAAATTGACTCGGAGAATATGATTTTAAACTTCCCAATCTTTTCTATTTGACTTATAAAATGATTCACCCCCTCCAACTTCCGAAGTTAATTTACTGCCGCGACCCCAGATATATGTACATATAGTGAAAGAATATTTCCGTTCAGTAGAAAGGGAAAAAAAATCTTTGACGCTGAAACAAGAAGAGATTAAAGATAAAGTTCTTGTATCGCGTCAAAATTACGGTGTAGCTTAAGATAAAGGTTGCCCTGTTTACAATTTTCCCTTACCTATAGAACAGGATTTTTGTGGCTTAATATAAATAATAAAACTGTAACTTTCGAATTTATTAATTCTCGTACGAATAACGGTTTAAGTAACTAAGATTAGCTAATTAAATTTATGAATATTGCTTTACAATCTGTAATTATTTTCCCTTTCTATGAAATATAGACCGTTATATATGTTCCCCCCTTAAACCAATCAAAGGAGATAGTAGCTATTTCTTTTTCCTGTCCATCCTTTTCTAAAGAAGTGTAATTCTTTTCTTTATTCATCCAGCGGTAATCTTGGTCAAGCCCGAGGCAAACGTTTGGAACATTTTATTATCCTCTCATGTATTCTTAGTCACCCTAGTGCAAATATTTAACTTAAATAGTTTACATTTCTTTTCTATATATATATATTAATTTTCTCTTGAGTCCCACACCAGTTGTAAAGCGTAGGACATCTCTTTATATAGTCTAGGGTAATTCTTGTCTCGTGAACTAGCTTTTAAAGTTGAGTTAGTTTCAATATTCATATTTTTAATATGGTATTAGAGCCAACATCATCTAAATTTATTGTTTATTCGATGTTGGGGCCCCATCTTATATTGTCCGCGCTCCAGATATCTAGTTCTAGATGTGCTGAGAGTGTTGAGTCTCACACCGATTTTAAAAGGGTGGAATAATCTCTTTTATTATATTCTCTTGGCAATCATCGGCTTATGAATTAACTTTTGAGGTTAATTTGAACTCAAAGTTCATTTCTTTATCATCTTCCTTCGTTTTTTTTGCCCTTTATTAGTATCTTCTTTTTCACAAAAACAATTGCGTGGTTCACGGGCATGGTTGGAAAAGAAGAAGAGACAAAAAGAACAAAAAGGGATTCATGTTTAGTCAAATCAGGATGATGTGTACATAATCTACGTAGAAAGAGGATTAATCGTCTCTGTAATCATTCCGAACATACGTTCTTTCGACCAAAATCAAATCGGAACTGGTTAAATTTGGTTGAAAATTTTAGAAATTTTAAAAAAACACTATCCTATATATATAGTAAATGGGATCCTTTAACATATCAGTCAACTTTGTTTTTTTTTTCTTTCAAATAACACACTTGAAGACAAATATATTTAAGTAGAAGTTACAAAAGATATATGTTGGCCAATTTGCAAAGACTAGATCAAATTAGATCTGATCTCATTTTGATTTTTAAACTAGTTTGAAGTTGAATTGATTAGTTCAATCCAAGTCGTATTTGAATTGTTTGGTAAAAATTGGTTCGTATCAACCAATTAAGATTTTTTTTCTTAGCAATTTTATTTGCCATGATTTTTTCTCAAAGCATAATTGTGAGTGGCTCAACTTAAGCTCTGACCGTTGGGATATATACTATTAACCATGAGTTTGGTTTGGATATAGTATTATGGAACAATATTTATTTAATTTTAAGAAAGTTTTAAATAGATCATATATTCGTCTGTGTCATTTACTTATATAGTAGATGATTTAGTGTATAGAGTTTAGCTTATACACGGAAGATTAAATCATCGGTTCTTATAAGTATAAAGTTTGAGTTCACAATCTAATGATGGAATTGGACAAACCATCATGGATGATTGTAGCACAAGATTAAATATAATTTATCTTGATTATGGGAATGGTTTAATTCCAACTTCTTGTGCTAGTACATTTTGTATGTATTGAACGGACCAAGTAGAGATAAGTATTTTATACAGACTTAATAAAATAAACTCTCTAGCCATTANTCTATCCATTAAATGTACTTATACCCTTAATCTTGATATAATTATTATTAGTTGTGTATATTATTATTGTTTTGATTTATTAAAATGCGAGATTCGTTCGCGGGTCAAAATGCCTGGTAAATTGGATAATAATAATGTACTTTGGCGAAGTAATAGTTAATTGATGGAATCTATGTCTCGGTTTAGAGATTGATGATACACCTTTATTAAAGCTTATAAGTTTTCATGTGTAAATCCGGCCGGTGGATTTTGTATCCGACACGTGAAATAAGTTACGCGAAAGTCTAAAGGAAATAATCAATAAATTAAATTGTCAGTAATTTAATTTAATTGATTAGTATCTGAATCTTAACATGGGGAGTTAAATAAGATTTAATGGATGAATTTCGAAATTGAATAAGGAGTGCAATTATGAATTTTTAGTGGAATAATTCAAAATTAATTATGGTAGATACTAATTTCGATAATTAAAAATTAATTCCATAATTGGAGCCTTGTTAATTAAATTTTGTGCTCCCTATTGTGCCTAAATAATAGAAAATAAAAGAATCATTTTTCTGGTGGAAAAGAAAATCCAACATGTTTTGAAAAAGGGTTTAACCCTTAAAACTTGTGCTATAAATATATAAGGTTTTCCACCAAGAATATTGAGAGATAGACGGCAGAAATTTTCAGCGGTCGCCGAAAATTTCAGAATATTTTCCTAGAAATTTCGCCCACACGAAATTGCTATTTCCGGATATTATTTGGGTAATACAGTAGAAGATCGTGGAACGTTCGAGGATCACGATTGTGCGGGTGGTGAAGATTCCATTGCGAAGTTATGGAATTGAAGACTCACGCGAAAAACAGATATGTTCACGCTTCAAGAGGTAACCCGTGAAACCCTGTTTATGTTAGTTGTCTAGATAACATGTGATTTTGATACTGGGATTGCTTCCGCTGCGTATAATAATCCATCAATTGGTATCAGAGCCCACTCACATCTAATTAGATAACTAAATTTTTTTCATGAAACAAGAATAACGTGTTTATGTGCGTTTTTGAATTACATGTATATATGATTTTCTGAAAAACTGCACTGCTGTTTTGTGAATTAACTGCGCAAAAATTTTAGGGTACTCTTGCAATCATGAGATATCTATTTTCTTATTGATATTTGATTGAGATTATCTGAATTTTTGGGGTAAACCTTAGAAAAACGCAAAACCTGTTTTTGACCGAATAGCCGATATGTTCGGAGGTCAGCAAACTTGACGGACTCTGATTGAGCTGAAATTTGGTGGGTCCATCGGATACGACGTGGTGAGAAAAACTCACTATTATAGTGAATCATGGTATTTTTCGGCGTTTTGAAGTCGTTTGGAGCATGTTTTGGGCGTTTTTCTATTTTCTGAAAATTATTTCTTAATAATTTTAATTCGTTTTTAATTCAATGGTGGTGGGGTGACTCCCCATGGTCCCCATGATTAAATACTGGTCATATAATAGGTTTACACATTGGCTATTAGCAAATAGACGTATTGTTGTTGTCTTAAATTCAATAATAGAGGTGTAGGATTCTATTAACTAGGTCTTACAAGGTATAATTGATATTGCATGATGATATAATTATTTTGTAAGAAAGTGAAATCCTCTATTTGATATCCTGGATGACTAATGATTGTAGCGTTTGGCATATTTGTGCATAAAGAAAAATTTCTCAAATTTTAGTTTATGTTTTCATGCCCTACGTGATTACTAGTTTTGGATTTTCGATGAAGATTTTTGTTCTCTGGTTGGAGGTTGTAATTAAGTGAAATATGACGGTATTTCGTATGAGTTTCACATTATTGATATAACTCTTAAGTTATGGTCCATATTCTGCCATAAAATAATTTTATGAGCTATATGTAATTTCACTTTAAATTGAGAATTTTAAGAGTAATAAATAGTTACCACTAAAGTGGTTTGTTTATTTGAACTCATGAAAATTCTTAATAAATTTGTACATGTGAAATTGTGTCTATTCATGGATTGAGGATTATGATCAATAAGTAGGATCCACAAAATTGCCTATTTATTTGAGTCATTAAAACATGCTTAATGTACCATGTGAAAATTATCCTTGATAAATCTACATTAGTGGTGGAGGTTCTTAACTAGAAAAAGAGTTTTATCTTTGGGTACTAGTGAGATCAACTCCACACATGAGAAGAGATATTAAGTTTTTCGCCGAATGGGAGAAAATATAATATCTTAGGT
The DNA here is from genome assembly GCA_005239525.1 of Nicotiana knightiana. Classification (NCBI taxonomy): domain Eukaryota; kingdom Viridiplantae; phylum Streptophyta; class Magnoliopsida; order Solanales; family Solanaceae; genus Nicotiana; species Nicotiana knightiana. The sequence goes on from ML439950.1 coordinate 24,977, forward strand.
TCTTGTGTATTTAATAAAAGGATAATTTATGTAAAAGGAGATATTATGTATCCTAGAAATAGGAAGAACATAATATATGCCTTGAGCTCATACTATAATTACAAGGAGAATGAAATCAATATCATATTTATTTTAATTCATGAAACTGTTTAAAATCGTTATTCTCCGAGTTGGATACAGGTTGTGGTCATGAATTAGACGAACTCCAATTGACCTGAAACTTGGTAGGTTCATCGAAAACGATCTAGTAAGAAAAACTCATTGCTATGCAGAGAATCATGCTGTTTTTCGGCATTTTGAGGTCGTTTAAATGGGTTTTCAAGTAATTTATAAATTGAATTTGTTATAAATATGAAAAGTTATTCTTTATATATCGGCTATATTTGTGTTAAATATAAAACATGATGATTTAACTTGATATGATATATAGCAAGAATGCAAATCACATGAGTTTAATCCTAAATATGCCAAAAATAATTTATTTGAATTTGGTCTAGTTTTTGGCGATCGTGAATTATCACGATCTCCGAANGTAATGAATCACATCATATTTCGATGATTCAGGATCGTTCAGATGAGTTTTTTGGAAGTTTTGACGGATTAAAATGTGATTTACATACGAAAAGTCATTCTTTCTATCATTTTATTTATGTCTAATCTGGAACATGATAACACATGTTGATTTGACATGAATTGGTATATGATAAGAATATAGGTCATATTTTAAATTCTTAAAAAAATGCTTAAAATGGTAATTTTCCAATTTTGGTTGGAATTTTTGGAGATTGTGATGTTAACGATCTCCGATTGATCTGAAATTTGGTAGGTTTACCAGAAACAGCCCCGTAAACAATACTCACTGCTATGCAATGAAAAATGTTAATTCTAGCGTTTTAAGACTGTTTAAATGGCGTTTTGAGCATTTTTTAATTATGGAACTTAATCCTCAGAAAAAAAATTCGTGGTTGTGATAAAGTGGTGATAGGAATTAACCCCTATGGTCACCATTTTTTATTTATAGTGAGATAATAAATTTACGCGTTGACGTTAGGTCTTCCTCCATATCGGATAAATTTATTATGAACCCACTGGATATAGTTACTAGTTATTGATAACTTGAATTAACTCTCTATCTGGGTTAAAAGGTTGAATCAATTTTGTAACTAAAATACAATCATGATTATGTGGTGGTAGAAAGATATTTCTATGGTCTTTCACAATTAATTTCAAGTGAGTAATAAATTTATGCGTTGACTTTAGGTCTTCCTCCATATCGGATAAATTTATTGTAAGCTCACTAGGTGAAATACTAGTAATTGATATCATGTACTTACTCTCCATCTGAGTATACATGTTGGATCAATGGAACTAGAGCTATTAAAAATGATGTTCACTTGACTTAAATTAACAGTATACTCTCCATCTGAGTTGGGTCTGTTTTAATTTATTTGAGTGAACAATCTGGCATTACATATGTATGTTGCATGAGTAGTTCTTTTCCCATCGAAATTTTCTATTCAAGATGCATGAATACATATATGTGTAGTGTGTTTAAGATTTTAGTATTAAATGGTTATATACAATTGTCTGAAAATAATAGTAAGCTCTCCATCTGAGCTGGTTCTGTTTCTTTCTGGATTGTATAATTCTTGCGTTATATAATATGCTTTGCATGAATGATTCTTTTCCCATCGAAATTTATTATTCGAGATGCATGTATGTATATAAATATTGAATGCAGTCTGAATTTTATCATTCAGTGTTTTGACTTATTATGATCTAGTTAATGTTTTATCTCAACTCCACTATGACTTTATGCAATTTGTCGAATTAATTGTTAAAATTTTCTTTTGGAAGTGGAAAGACATTAATTTAAAGGATGCAATATTTGTACCTTTTGTTAGAAGGAATTTAATTCCGGTTTCTGGGTAAAATAAGAGATGGATATTTGTTTTAAGTTTCGAATAACTCTTGAGTTATTGAGCTTGATAAACATTTTATCTCTTGTGGTACATGAATGCATGACCTTATTATTGTATATTAATGTCTCTCCTGAGCAGAACAATATTAGTATATCTCATAAGAGAGTATGTTCTTCATAATTGAGCAAAACTTATCGGCGCACCTTTGTCTAAGTCATATTAATCTAGAAAGGATATCAAGTTGGTCAAGGATGGACCTTAAAAGTTCATTGAAACTAGAGGCACTACCAACTTGTGGATCCTGTTTGGAAGGAAATTTGACTAAAGGATGTTTCCCTTCAAAAGGAAATAAAGCTAGTGATAAGCTGGAATGAATCCCTTCTGATTTGTATGGTTAAATGAACATACTCGTAAGAGATATTAATATATTTATTTGATGTACTGTAAGTCTCAATGATTTGAGTTATTCAAGGGTTTTAAGACTTGATTTGAGTAATTCAAGGGTTTTAAGACTTGAAACGGAGAAGCACCAAGGAAATATATTAAGTTACTACAATTTGATTGTTGTGGCGAGCACCTCTCTAAAGAGTTCTTTTGTTACTTATCAGAATAAGGGATTACATCTCAATTGACTACACCGTAAACTCCATAATAGAGTGGTGTAGTAGAAAGAAGAAATAATCTTTTTTGAACATGGATAGATTAATGATGTGTTATTCAGATTTGCCTTATTCGTTTTTGAAATATTTTCTGAAAACTGCAAATTACATTTTGAATTAGTTCCTTCAAAGTTAGTACCTAGGACATCTATAGAACTGTGGACTGAATGTAAGCTCAGTCTATGGCATGTTCAAATATAGGATTGTCCCGCATATGTGTTGAAAGGGAAAGCGGATATGTAAGTTGGAACTAAGAATGGATAGGTGCATATTTATTGAATATCCAAGGAAACAAATGGAGTTTTATTTTATTGCCCTAAAGAAAATAAGGCAATTGTTAAAACAAATGCATTTTTCTAGATAAGGATTGTTTAATAAACCATGTTCATAGAAGTAAATCAATTTACAGGAACTGTGCAAAGAAATAACTAGATGTTCAAGAACATCGAAACCCACATGTCGGGATTGACGTTCTATTGCATTTAAGTAGTGGAAGAACGTTAAAGACATGCCTTTATCAAGTGGGAGTGATGTTTGAACAGTGAACACTATAGTAAGAAGTCGCTAATATTTCAAAGTCGTAAGGTAATGAAGGTAATATTAGTAGTACTTCGTCATAGTGGGAGAATACTAAGGAAAATTATACTTTGGTATACACTCTTGGGATAGTTTCAGTAACAGGACCCCTGAAGAGTTTAATACAAAACTAGATAGTTACAACAAAGCACTATTGGACAAAGATTGCATCAGAAATAATTTGGCAAAATTCTTTAACAAAATCTTATTTTGTGGAGACTTTTAATAGTCATGTAAAAAGAATGCCTGAGAAAATTGTAGATGCATGGTTACAAGTCTAAGTGGGAGATTATCGGGGCATATACTATTAATCATGCGTTTAGATATAGTATATTCAATAATTGTCATGGTTAAAAGTCTAAGTGGGAGATTGTTGGGATATATACTATTAACCATGAGTTAGGTTTGGATATAGTATTCAATTTTAATAAAGTTTTAAATAGATCATATATTCGTCTGTGTCCTTTACTTATATAGTAGATGATTTAGTGTATAGAGTTTAGCTTATACACGAAAAATTAAATCATCGGTTCTTATAAGTATTCTCACACCTCTTTTTTCCGACACAACCCTATTACGAGGTTGGTGAAGAGTTTTTCCAATCGAAGTGACATTTTGAAAAGGGATTATTTATCATTTAGAGTCGCCACTTGGAATTGAGTTTTAGTGTTCCAAGTCACCTTTTATTGAATCTCTTATCAAAAGGAAGATTTGACTCCTAATTCATGGTCTACAAAAACAGAAAACTGGGTAAGAAATTCTGTTGACCGAGGGGAAGGTGTAAGGCACCTCTCGAGTCTCGTGGTTCTAGCACGGTCGCTTTATTGAATAATGTAAGGCTTAAATCAATTATTTAGCTATTCTTATATTTTTTATTGATTATGACTTATTTATTACCGCTTAATTAATTATTGTATTTTATTAATTATATTCACCAAGATGCGGTACGCACACAAGGTATTCTTTGAAATTAAATGTTAAACCAAGGTACGGAATGTACACATGGTCAAAACATAATTATTTTAAATTTAAAGGTATCGAGACGCGGGGATGCGCACATGATCCTTTTATTATTTAAGCATATCAATTCAAGGTTCGGGTATGAACACATGGGCTAATAGTGTATTTAAAATATTTAATTATTTTATCTCTTAACACTTATTAATTTATTATAATAGCCACAAAAGGATTACTAATTAGTCATGTTCATTAGGAAGAAATGAAAGAGAAAAAAAAGGCTGCCTACACAAACAGAACAAAAAAAAACTTCCACATTTTATTTAGTTAATTCCCATTTTTATTTATTTTCTTGTAGCTGTTTGATTATGTCAATCAGAATTAGTGAAATTCAAAGCGGAACAGTGAATCGACTTGTCTTAATGATATACAATATATTACATGAAACTGAAAGCTGATTGTTTTTAGCCTAATGTGAATTCCTCATGCATTATTCATGGTTCATCTAAAGAAACAAATATAGAAAGATGAGTTAGGATCATTAGATAATAATAATAATAATAATAATAATAATAATAATAATAATAATAATAATAATAATAAGGCATATTATGGCTCCAAATTTGTTGTCACTCACCATAATACTTGGAAAAAGGTTACCGTTTTCCTAAAGTATAATCAGATATACATGCTTTGACCTCATAGAGTAACCATTCAATATCAAGCTTTGACCTCATAGAGTACGTACAAATATAAAATCTTTAATTTATTAATTATTCAAAGGATCTGTTAGCTTACCACAAAAACAAATCGATTTTGCAACAATTATCAATGAATCAACTACATTGTAAAAGTCAAATTTATTAATAAATAAAGATTAAAAAATGGATCTAGGAGACGGTACAATGAAACAAAAGCAATAAAGTCACCACACAAATTAGTATATGAAAGAAATGAATCTAATTAAAAAGAAAAAAGAAAATCGTAGTGGTACATATGAATTATGAAATGATTCAACAAAAAAAGGAAGTAAGAGAGAGAAATCATCTTCTACTAACTGTTTTAGAATCACGAACTCGGAACCGCGAACAAAATCTCAAACTCCGATTTAAAACTCAATACCGTAACTCAACAATTTTTCCAAGTGAATTTTTTACTCTAAAAGAAGAGTCATCTTTTCTCTTAGTTGCGGAAATTTCTTATAATCTCCTCAAAACAAACTTTTTTTTTCTAAGTCTCGTTCTCTTTCTTTTGGTTGTTCTTTTTTGTCTCCTTTTTTTTCTTTTCTTTTTGTATTTCTTTGTTCTCTTTTTCTTTTCCTGTCCCGTCCGGTTTTTTTTTCCTTTTCTCTTCTTTTGCCTCTCTTTTTTTTTAATACCCAATATATATATATATATATATATATATATATATATAATATGTGATGAATGGAGGAGTTGGAGTTGGAGTGGGAGAATGGGGTTGAGAGACCTGAGGCTAAGAAAAAGGGAATTTTGGACTTAGTTAAGAATTATTTGAATTTTAAAAATGAAGATAAACAAAGGGGATGGAATAATTCGGGATTGGTATAAGATTAGTTAGCTAATAAAGAAAATCAGATTTTTTTATTATTAGATAAAGTTTGTTAGCTTCAAAAAAAAAATTTGATTCTTTTCGTTAGTTTTGTTTTTTTTTTCTTTTATGTTTTTAAACTCTTTTTTTTTCTTCTAATTCTTAGATAAAAGATGGAAAATTATAAGAAAACTCAATATTTACACTATAGTTTAAATTATACAAAAATAATAATATAATAGTTTACTTATTAAAATTCTAACTAAATCACACTTTAAGAATATGAGTATTATTATTATTTATTTATTTATTTTAATTAAATAAAATCTACTAAGTGTAAGATAAAATCTTAAAACATCAATATTAGGCCTAAAAGGAATATTTACACTAAAATAGTGTAACATTTGAGTGTGGTCAAAAATTAGTTGTTCACAGCATGCCCCTCTTTTCTTGGAAACATGAAGAGTTTTCAGGCAAAGAAAATGAACAAGGTGACTGATTTTTTACCTCACTATTAACAAGGAAGAGAATATGAAAGAAAAGGATGTGACCGAACCTTGGTTTTAGGCCGCCTACATATCCCGGGTTTTAAGGGAATCAGGCCACGTGTAGTTCAAGTGAAAGAAGAGTGATGGAGTAATCTTAGAGGGAGAGCCGAGTGAAGTTCCGTCGAGGTTCCGATCNGATCCGCGGTTCCTATTATTACATCAAAATGAAAAGAAAATTACATATTCCTGAAATCTAAGAGTTACAAAATTCCTATCCAAATGCTATCTGGAGCCTTGTCTTGATTCTTGACTTGCTTCTCCTATTGACTTTAGACTGAAACTTGATGCTCTTCGATATAAAAGACTATGGAATATTCTCACAGGCTTTCTTCTTGATCCGGTGATAGGAAGATGGATCTTGAAATCCCTCTGCATGCATCATGTCAAAGCTGCTTGCAGCTGGTGTTGAGATCAAACGTTCCGCTTTCTCTGGCGAGAGCTGGAATCTTATTTTTACACATCCAATCCGTACTTTGCAGAAAAACCTACAAGCCATCACAAACAAACAAAACGAACAAAAAATTTCTGCCCCAGTTTGCATTAGGAAATTTTTGTGAGTTATTGAAAACACATTAAACTATCTTTGCTATTGGAAAAATAAAAAATTGAAAAAGACACACACAATTTTTTTTTTTAATAAATAATGGGGGATGTCGTACCCAATGTTAACAAGAATGCAAGAAACCAGGGGATGTAGTACCCTGTGTTGACGATAAGATGAGGCACGTGGCACTTTGAGATGCTACTAGGGAATGTCGTACCCTATGTTAGCAATAAGAAATACAACCAGGGGATATAGTACCCTATGTTTGAAATAAGATGAGGCTCTTGGCTCTCTAAGATTCCACTAGGGAATGTCGTACCCTATGTAGGCAGAAAAATGCAACCAGGGGATGTAGTACCCTGTATTGGCAATGAGATGAGGCTTGTGGCTCTCTGAGATACTACTAGGGAATATCGTACCCTATGTTGGGAGAAAGTAATGCAACCAGGGGATATAGTACCCTGTGTTGGAAATAAGATGAGGCTCTTGGCTCACTGAGATGCTACTAGGGAGTGTCGTACCCTATGTAGGCAAACAGAAATGCAACTAGGGGATGTAGTACCCTATGTTAGCAATAAGAAATGCAACCAGGGGATGTAGTACCCTGTGTTGACGATAGGGTGAGGCTCATGGCTCAATGAGATTCTACTAGGGAATGTCGTGCCCTATGTAGGCAAAAAGTAATGTGACCAGGGGATGTGGTACCCTGTGTTGAAGATAGGGTATTGATTCTCTATAATAAAACTAAGAATAACATGATTACTTGTATATTAGAAGAAAACTAAGGATTTGAGAACTTCACTTGGTGGTGTTCGTCTTTTCACGAACTGCTTCCTGAAATTGTTCTGTTCCTGTTCTGAACAAAGAAAAATTTGTTAGTTTTAAAATGGTGGTCAGTTTGTGGCCTTGATTTCTTTAGTGACTTGACCTTGCGTCCATTACACTTGTTAGAACATTGATTTCATCGATGGTCGTACAAATTTCCAGGAGATTTTGTCATTACTTTCTGGAGATCTTCTTTCTCAACATCAAAACCTGAGTATTTTGTGCCTATGGTGCAAACAACCTTGCTCCCAGAACAATTTTTACCCGAGTAACTTTTGTCGACCCTTGACACATTGTTCAGTCCGTCAAGCCTTTTGCTCGTCAGGAAAAATCAAAGATGGCTTTATGCCTTTCCCCATGCATGTTCATGCCCAGAAATTTTTGCTTCGTATAACAGGGAAACTGTGACCAATTTTGTGGCCTTTGCTTTGCTTTGCTTTGATAAAATTAGACTGAAGAGGACTCAAAAAGAATAGTACGAAAGAAAACAAGAAAGTGAACTAATAGGTATTACAACTTAATCAAGAAGTGTACCTTTCAAAGAATAAAAATAGAAAGGACTTATCTGGAGGAATATGCTGACTTCAATGAACATGACATGCACTTTGGACTGGATGCCTCATCCGTCTGAACTGTCTAATTCTCAAAATTTGTTGTAAACTTCACCTTGAAACTGAGTTCTTTGTCTTAACCATGCTTGGGCCATGATATATGAAGACCTTAATCGATCAACGATGCCCTTTGTGGGTTTTCACCGATTGNGGGTTTTCACCAATAAGACTCTCTCATTTTATTTCTCTTTCTTTACAATGGCCGAGGCATCACCGTAATATACCAACTTAGCATTCTCGAAAGTTGATCAGAAGGTCTTAAAAGGGAAAGGTAAAAAGAACTACTGAACCGAATTACAACTTTTGGAACCATTTTGACGAAAAAAACCGTCGAAATAAAATAAAATCATTCCCCAGTTTCTTTGAATACTGGAAAATGTGAATTTTGTTTTAGTGTGACCGGACCCAAGAGTGAGGCTGCCTACGTATCCTTTCGGAATCAGGTCGGACGTAGTTCAATTAACATGAACTTATTTTGATGTTTTTTTTTACAGTACATTGGTTCCAAAGGAGGGGAAAACAAAGAAATAATACAAACAAGGCTTCAAAGGGCTAAATAGGATTGATTAGTGTTTGGGTAGCGAGAATGATAGTCTCTCGTCATCCCAACCTGAGAATGCTACGTATAAAAATGCCTAATATAGTCATGTCAGACATAGTACCTCTTGACCGCATCCGTGTTGATGGATATATCAGTCACCTTCCTTCTATATCTGCCAAGTGTAGAGCTCTTTTTGACAATACTTTCTTGATGACGTAAGGACCTTGCCAATACGGGGCAAACTTTCCTTTTGCTTCTTCCTGGTGCGGAAAGATGCATTTCAAAATAAGTTGTCCTACCTCAAGCTGTCTTGGGCGCACTTTCTTATTGTAAGCGTGTGCCATTCTTTGTTGGTATAACTGACCAAAACAAACTGCCGCCAAACGTTTTTCATCAATTAAACTCAAGTGTTCTAGTCGGTACTTGACCTATTCAGTGTCCTCAATTCCTGCTTCAACAATGATACGGAGAGAAGGAATCTCAACTTCCGCAGGTATGACTGCTTCAGTGCCATAAACCAACAAGTAGGGCGTTGCACCAACTGATGTATGGACAGTTGTCCGATATCCCAAAAGAGCATAAGGCAGTTTCTCGTGCCATTGTCTAGACCCTTGGACCATCTTCCTAAGAATCTTCTTGATGTTCTTGTTCGCAGCTTCAACAGCTCCATTAGCTTTGGTCCGGTAAGGAGTAGAATTGCTACCTCCATTTTAAATTTTTTGCATACCTCCTTCATCAGATAACTATTCAAATTAGCAGCATTATCTATAATAATGGTTTTTGGAATACCGAAACGACAGATGATGTTGGAGTGAACAAAGTTTACTACTGCTTTCTTGGTAGCTGCTTTCAATGTAATAGCTTCCACCCATTTGGTGAAGTAATCAATTGAAACCAAGATGAATATGTGCCCATTTGAAGCTTTTGGCTCGATTGGGCCGATGACGTCCATTCCCCAAGCAACAAAAGGCCAAGGAGCCGACATAGGATATAATTTTGAAGGAGGCGAGTGGATCAAATCACTGTGAATCTGACACTGATGGCACTTGCGGACAAAACGAAAGTAATCTCCCTCCATAGTAAGCCAATAATATCCTGCCCGAAGGATTTTCTTTGCTAGAACATACCCATTCATGTGCGGACCACAAACTCCCGAATGAACCTCATTCATAATCATTTCCGCTTCTTTGGCATAAATACATCTCAACAAATTCAAATCCGGAGTTCTTTTGTATAGGATTCCCCACTCAAAAAGAAACCATTAGAGAGTCGCCTAATAGTTCTCTTTTGATCCCTATTTGCGTGTTCCGGATATTCTCTTATTTTTAGATACTATTTAATATCACGGTACCATGGTTCACCATCTAGTTCTACTTCAATTGTATTGCAATAACCATGTTGATTCCGAATTTGAATTTCCAATGGGTCAATGTGAGTATTACCCGGATATGGAAGCATTGAGGCCAGGGTGGCTAAGGCATCAGCCAATTCATTGTGAAACCTGGGAATGTACCTGAACTCGATAGACTTGAACCTTTTGCTAAGATTTTCCACACATTGTCTATATGGAATGAGCTTGATATCTCGAGTTTCCCAATCACCTTGAGCCTGCCGAATAAGCAAATCTGAGTCTCCCATCACCAACAGTTCATGCACATTTAGATTTATTGCCATGTTCAGACCCATGATGCAAGCTTCATATTCTGTCATGTTGTTTGTACAGAAGGAACGAAGTCTTGCCATGGCAGGGTAATGTTTCCCCGTAGGTGATACAAGATAGTTTCCAAACTTGACCGCCCCATCAAAGTATAGTTTCCAAACTTGACTGTCATCTGGGACTTCTTCTTCAACTAAATTAACCTCTTCATCTGGGAAGTATGTTTTCAATGATTCATACTCATCATCAACCGGGTTTTCTGCCAGATGGTCAGCCAAAGCTTGCGCCTTCATGGCAGTACGAGTGACATAAACAATATCAAACTCTGTGAGCAGGATTTGCCATTTTGCCAATCTGCCTGTTGGCATCGGCTTCTGAAAGATGTACTTTAGAGGATCCATTCGGGATATGAGGTAAGTTGTATAGGCCAAGAGATAATGCCTAAGCTTCTGGGCGACCCAAGTTAAGGCGCAACATGTCCTTTCCAAAAGAGTGTATTTGGCCTCATAAGTGGTGAACTTTTTGCTCAAATAATAGATTGCTTGTTCCTTTTTGCCTGTGGCATCATGTTGACCCAGAACACAACCAAAAGAACTATCCATTACTGACTAGATATAAAAACAGAGGCTACCAGGTTCCGGTGGGACCAAAACAGGGGAATTTGACAAATATTCTTTGATCTTATCAAAAGCTTCTTGGCACTCATCTATCCACTTGATAGCAGCGTTCTTTTTTAACAACTTAAAAATAGGCTCACATGTGGTTGTAAGTTACGCGATGAATCTACTGATGTGTTCAACCCCCCGAGTAAACTCATGACTTCTTTTTTATTCTTTGGGGAAGGAAGCTCTCGAATGGTCTTTATCTTTGAGGGATCTAACTCAATGCCTCTTCGACTAACTATAAAACCCAAAAGCTTCCCATAAAGAACTCCAAATGCACATTTGGCCGAATTGAGTTTGAGATTGTACCTTCATAGCCTTTCAAAGAACTTTTTCAAGTCTTGCACGTGGTCATCTTGTGTTCTGGACTTAATGATCACATCATCAACGTACACTTCAATCTCTTTATGCATCATGTCATGAAATATGGTAGTCATGGCCCTCATGTAAGTGGCCCCTGTATTTTTCAAACCGAATGGCATGACTCTATAACAATATGTTCCCCATGGAGTTGTGAAGGCGGTCTTTTCTGCATCTTCTTCATCCATCAGAATTTGGTGATATCCGGCGTAACAATCCACAAAAGATTGGATCTCATGTTTAGCACAATTGTCAACAAGGATATGAATGTTGGGTAAGGGAAAATTTTCTTTTGGGCTTGCTTTGTTTTAATCCCTATAATCAACACAAACTTTGATTTTCCCATCCTTCTTTGGCACTGGCACAACATTTGCTAACCATGTGGTATATCTGACGACCCTGATCACATTTGCATTTAGTTGCTTCGTGATTTCTTCTTTAATCCTATCACTCATGTCTGTCTTAAACTTCCTTTGTTTTTGCTGGATTGGTGGAAAATTAGGATATGTGGGAGGCTTATGAACCAATAAATCGGAACTCAAACCCGGCATGTCATCATACGACCAAGCAAATACATCTCTATACTCGAACAAAACTTGAATTATGGCATCTCTTGTCCTTTGTTCAGTATGAATGCTTATTTTTGTTTCTCTGGTTTCTTCAGGACTTCCCAGGTTAATTGCCTCAGTTTCATTTAAGTTAGGCTTAGGCTTATTCTCAAATTGATCCAATTCCCTTTTTATTTCCTTTAAAGCCTCATCTTCATCATACTCAACTTCTTGATTCATTATTTCGAGATTAGACAGCTTTTTAAGACCTAGGCATGAATTCCGCGTGCATGTCATGTTTTTAAAGCCAGCATTAACAAAACTGAAAATGATAAGAAATTAAACAAAAATTAGGGGAAGGAAAAGAAAAGAATTTTACTATGAAACTGGAACTTCATTTCATTGAATTTGAAAAGATAGAAGGATTAACATCAAAGCAAAGCAATTAAACTAAAATATCTGAATTACAACCCTTAAAATAATCCAGATACAGAAAAAGCAGCAAAACAGACTACCACGACTCCTTCCTGATGGGAAGAGGAGTTGCTTCCCAGTTGTTGAGCGAGGTATCTGGACCAATCAGCTGAACACTTGCACGGCTAGGGCCCTCACCAACTTGAACCATATTGATCTCATAGAACATCTCCTTAAGACCCTGGCAAACTTCATCAATGTCATCCTGAGTAGAAGGATTTTGGGCTTCTTCAAATTGCGGCTTGACAAAAGAGTAGGCAATGTGAGGGATTGGTTTGGACAAATTCCAACCATTCTTTTTGCGGGCCTTGGCTCTATTTTTGTCAGCTGGTGTTGTTTTAAAACCCAAGACAAATGTATATTTCTTCAAAAAGGGAGCAATAGGGTTCACAATTCCCTCCAGAGAGGATCCTAATCCTTTTCCTTGTTCATAGCCGTTCCTCAACATCAGTGAAGCTACCATCATAAATGTGGCTGAAAGACGAGGATGCGGAATTGGTTTTCCTTCTTCTACTCAGTCCACCTCAATCACCTCAAATGCTTGATATATAAGGGATTCACATCCTTCCTTGGCCTCGATACATGGAATGGACGGGTCATTATAGACGGATGAGTCGTCCTCCCCATGAACAACAATTTCTTGCCTGTCATACTCGAACTTGACCATTTGATGTAGGGTGGATGGTACAGCTCTGGCCATATGGATCCACGGCCTTCCCAGAAGAAAATTATAGGAAGTTTTCATATCCAACACTTGAAATACAATGTTAAAATCAACCGGGCCAATTGTCATGGTGAGTTCGATCTCCCCGATAGTGTCTTTTCTTAAACCATCAAAAGCTCTGATGCTGACACTACTAGTTCGAATTTTGTTAGTGTCAATGTTCAGCTGTTGTAGAGTAGAAAGAGGGCATACATCTACACGTGAGCCTCCGTCAATCATGACTCCTTTTATGTAATGCCCCTCACATTTGACCATAAGATGCAAAGATTTATTGTGCCCAGCCCCTTCCTCAGGCAAATCATCATCGCTGAAAAAAATCTTATTCACTTCAAAGAATCTTTCAGCCATTTTTTCTAGCTGATTCACCGTTGTCTTTTCTGAGACATATGCTTCGTTCAGAGTTTTGATCAACACACGGCGATGTTCTTCTGAGTGCAAAAGCAGAGATAACAAAGAAATCTGAGCAGGGGTTTTCCTTAGTTGGTCAATGATTAAGTAGTCTTGCATTTTCATTTTCTTAAGGAATTCCTCCGCTTCTTTTTCTACAACGGTTTCTTTCACTGGCAAGTGACTTTCCCTGGCTTGCTTAGCTTTTCTCAATTCCTCTGGCGAGTAGCACCTTCCAGAGCGGGTCAAGCCCTTCATTTCATCTACTTCTTCAACTATCTCTTTTCCTTTGTATGTCATGACAGTCTTGTTTTAGTTCCAGGGAATAGCTTTTGTGTTTATCACTGGGAGCTATGCCGCAGGTCGGATCACAACTAGCTCTGTTATATTTCTCAAACCATTATTTTGGAACAATCTTTTGAATGCCCCCAGGGATGTAAAGTTTTGGCCCACCCAATTGAACCTCAACCTTTTTTGTGTTTCCAGGGACATAGAGAACCGTTTTTCATAACATAGGTTTGAACTAGAGCTTGCACCTTTCACAATCAACGGTGCCAATTGCGGCAGGCTTACTATCGCTTTTGGCTCTTGCCCTATGGTTCTGACAACCATCTATGTCTTGCCAAACTGCTTGTAATCCCGATCATCCCAATAAAATGTGTATTATCATGAGTTGGGAGTGGATTGTTTGTGATATTAGGAGTG
>ML439952.1:0-22062 GCA_005239525.1 Nicotiana knightiana
GGTGCATTGGGAGCATCAGATTCGTGGAATTTTGACTATTAAGGTTCAGGGAATGTCATTGTGGTTGGTTGATCAAATATGCGGTGTATGATGCTAAATTCAGCAAAGGTATGCAGTCATGTTTTGGTACCTCGTGTGATAGTTGATACAGTGTTTATATATTGGAAATATGCCTGGTCGAGAATTTCAGGTGTTGGGACTGGGTTCTGAGCTTATTGTGTGGATAAAAGAGGATATCTTCAGATTTGATCAAGCTAATGTGCTCAACTGTGTTGTGGTAGCACGGGAAGGTACGCGAGGTGTTAACAGTGATTTCAGATAAATCCAGAGCAGTTCTTAGCACGTTCGAGGACGAACGCATGTTTAAGTGGGGGAGAATGTAACGATCCGACCGATCGTTTTGAGATCTAGCACATCGTTCGGCAGTTTGAGGCTGTGAGAAGCTTCATTTCATGTATTATGACTCGTAGGCACAATCGGAATTGAGTTTCAGGAAGTTCGGAGTCAATTTGGAAAGAAAATTCTCATTTGGGGAGCCTTAAGTTGGAAGAATTGACTAAGATTAGATTTTTGAGTAAACGACCTCAGAATCAGGATTCGAAGATTCAAGAAGATTCGTATGATGATTTCGGACTTGGGCGTATGTTCGGATCGGGTTTTGAAAGACCCGAGAGCATTTCGGCGCAAATTGTAGAAGTTAGCATTTTAGAAGAAAATTCATAAGTCTGGGTTGAAATGCATTTCGGTGTTATTGATGTCCGTTTGGGATTCTGAGTCAGGGAATAGCTTCGTATGGTGATTCTGGAGTTGGGAGCGCGATTGGAAGTGAATTCGGATGTCTGTAGGTCATTTTAAAGTCATTTGGCTAAAGATAGAAATTTGAAGGTTTTTGAGAAGTTTGACCAAGAGTTTGACTTTTTGATATCGGGGTCGGATTCCAATTCTGAAAGTTGGAGCAGGTCCGTAATATCAAATATGACTTGTGTGCAAAATTTGGGGTCAATCGAACGTGATTTGATAGGTTTCAGCATCAGATGTAGAAGTTTGAAATTTCAAAGTTCATAAAGCTTGAATTGGAGTACGATTCATGATTTCAACATTTTTTGATGTGATTTTAGGCCTCGAGCGAGTTCGTATCATGTTTTGGGACATGTTGGTATAATTGGTTAAGCTCCCGAGGGCCTCGGGTGGATTTCAGGCCAAAATAGCTGCTGAAATTTCTGCTGCAAATCTGTTTTGGACAGCAACTGATGCATCAAAGAGCTAACTTTGGAAGCGTATATATCAAACTCTATAAGGAATCTGAAAATTTGTAAGGCATAAAAGTTGTAGACCTTGCATTCTAGTTTCCAGAAAGTTAAACCATTTATGATTTGGATATTTGATCAGAAAGTTATGATCGATTGAAGATGGCTAGTGAAGCAGTTTCGACAGAATTTACTGATGCATGGAGCCGACTTTGGAAGCTCATATATCGGAATATATAAATATCTAGATGGTTTACAACCTATCAAATTAAATATCTTCGAGCCTAGTTCCTAAATCTTCAAACCGTTTGTCATTTGGATATTTCGACAAGGAGTTATGGATATTTTAACAGAAGGTGTACAACAAGGAAAAATTGTAATAGGATGTACAACCTGCACAGCGCAAGGTACAACTCGATGAAGCCTGGGCAGATTGTTTTAAACACGAGTTTTGGCCCATTTCTTTCATTTCTTTCATTTGGTTTGGACGATTTTGGAGAGCTCAAGGAGGAATTTTCACCAAGCAACACTAGGTAAGTGATTTCTTCTTATTTTTGAGTTAAATATGTGATCTTACATGGATTTAGACATGGAAATTAGTAGGAAATTGGGATTTTTGGAGGAAAACCTAAAAATTTGTATTTTTGGATTTTACCACGAATTTGAGCAAGTAAGACTACGGGTAGAGTTTATCTTGGTGAAATTTTGGAATCCGGGCACGTGGGCCCGAGGGCATTTTGGTCAATTCCTTGAGCGGAGATGGGAATTTATGTAATTTGAATTGTTAACAAATATTAGAGTATAATTTCATTGGTTTGTCGTTATTTGGATAATTTTGGGGCGTTGTGCATCCATTGGAGTCGTCGGAAGGGCTTGGAAGCCGGTTATGGAATTTCGGAGCGAGGAAAGTCTCCTTTCTAACTTTGTGAGGGGGAATTGTCCCTATAGGTGAACTAAATGAATACATGCTATTATTTGTGGGGTCTACGTACGTACGAGGTGAAGGGAGTCCGTACGTAGCTACTAATATGCTTATGTCCGGGTAGTCTAGGACCCACTAGCATGCCTTACATGGTGTACATGTGATTCTTCCAATAATATTAGACTGATACTGCTATTGAATTGGTAATTTATTTCCTAAGAAGGCTAGAGTGTACGTTTCTTAATCGTTTAGAAAGAGAATTGATTCCTCCGTGGTTGATTGTGTTCCTGATACGGTTATATTATTGAATATTATTAAACTTGGCAAATGAGTTTCAAAACAAAGATTTAAATGCTATTTTTTCGTGACCCTTTAAGAAGAATTTTACCACTTCCATGGGTAACTGCTTTCGTGATAAATATGGACTTATTGTGTGAATACGTGTAGCTATGGGCGCCTGAGTCGCATGTTTGATTCGCGAGCAGGATAACCCTGTATTTATGTATAACCGCGTCGCATGATCGATTCCCGAGCGGGGCAGTTAGATGCATCGATGGTTCGAGCCGTTCGACCCTCGACAGTGCATAATTTATTAATGTTAGTCCGCGCCTTTCGACCCTCGGTATTGTTTGCGCATGATATTTGTTGTGTACTTCTTGTGATCTTTGAACTGCTTGCTGGCCTGGATTTTATGAGATTTGCAACTGAAATGATAAAGGTTTTAAAGTTGGAAAAGGAATGTGAGAAGTAGTTGATGTTTCCTATCATTACTTGTTAAACCTTCTGTGATATTCATGCTCAGTGTTTTCCTTTATTCTTATTAAATTGACTTCTAGCAAGTGTCTAATTCGACCTCTTGTCACTACCTCTCTCAGGTTAGGCGAGATACTTACTGAGCACATGTTGTTTTCGTATTCATGCTACACTTGCTGTGCATTTTTATTGCACAGGTACCCTCACATCATTGTGGTTGACTTGGAGACTTAGACGAGCTGCATCACCCGGAGACGACCCGCAGCCGGCAGAGTCTTTCCCTCGTGTTGTATTCATTTTTATTTTAAAGTCCTTGTCCAACTTGTAATTCAGACATGCATGGTAGTATTACTAATTGCATCACAAATGGTTTCATAATAGTTTTATTGCTTAATTTTTATCATTTTTATATTCATACCAAGCTTTAATTATTGCATGAATAGCCACATTTACATTTTGGGGTACAATTGTAATAACTTTGCAATAATAGCCCATGTATACATTATTACCTTATTTTCGCCAAAAAATAGTTTTTTATATTTTATAATATCACGTAATTATTTTAAAATCACTTTTATGCATGGAAATCATTTTTTTTATAATTTGTTAATTATTTTTACAAATTGTTTTATTAATTAATTGGGTATTTAACAAATAACCCTTTGAATTCATTTTAATTTTGGATCTAACCTGATTATACCAGCACAATTACTTAATACCTGGCCCAAACCATTACCCTTAGCCCAATTAAAATGCCCATAACCCAAATTCCTATCTGACCCGTCCAACCCCATATCAAATCCTAGCCGTTGATCTCAGAGATCAACTGTCCAGGATGTTGTTGCCTTTTTTAATTAACCCATACCCCCTAACCCTAATCATTTTTCCAAACCCCGCCGCCCATGTTTCCCTTCCCTCTCCCCTTCTCTCAAACTCTTGTCCCTAACCCTAGCCCGCCGTCACCGGAACCACCCGTTCATGGGGTTTCTCTGTAATTTCCGGCCCCTACCAGCCTCTTACCTCTTCTGGTTGTTTGATTATGTTGATTTATAGAAGAATCTCAAAACGATTCAACCCATATTTTGTTCAAAACCTTTAATGAGCCTATCTATGGCCATCTCAGTTTGTGAGTATTACTTTCTTCGTGTTTATGGCTCGAAATGGTTTCGAACCAGATTTCCTTTCATCTCTATCATCTTTTCTAAAACCTAATCTCTTTCTACTGGGGTCTGTTCAGATTCGTGTAGATATAAAACATTTTTAAGTGTTGTTTGGTATTCCTCTTCGAAAAACCTTCGATTCCGGTGTTTTCTGAAACTAGGGTTTCGTATTATGTTTCCTTCAAAAAGGTTTTAAGCTTCTAAGTGTTTGAATCCGTTTATCTTTACTAGTTCGACTAATTTCTGTGTATATTCTTTAAACCCTAGGTTTTTCTGCCTATTTCATTGTTCACTTCAATATTTTCCCGTTATTGTTTATCTCTGTCAATCAATATTGATTGATTTTATTTAAGGTTCGAATTATATTTTCCTGTTAAAATTAGCGCTTCTCTGTGATTTTACCTATTTTCCTTATTTGTGACTTTAATTAGTACTACTTGCCCTAATTAGACTACTAGCTTGATTTAGGGATTTAATTGACTCCTATGTGGTCAGTAATTGACTCACTTACCTAATTTGAATCCCAATTTGAGTTGTTAAGGGGTTCTCCCCAATTTAAGGAGTCCTTTCCGGATACTTTTGAGTGAACTGAATGAGCTAATTCCTCAATTAACTGATTGATTATTTTATTTTATGAACTCTGATTTTATTCTTGCCTTATTTGTTTACCTTGATAAGTGCTATATAAAATCCATTCTGGTTTTCTTTCGATACGAACACATTTAGAAAAAAACACACATACACACAAACTCTTGCTCTTATTCAAATCTTTTTATTACTTGTGTTTGCTACACTGTTTAGCCGGCTGAAAGCCAAGACTAGACTATTGATTTCTGCATCCTTTTACCTTCATGTTTGCTATTTTAACTGGTATGTCTCCACTCCTATTGTCATTCATTATGCTATGAAGTTTAAACCTATGTGTTTTCCTGTCTATTATTTTACTTCTGTGTAGTTAAGTCTATGTCTTTCCCGTGTATTGATTTCAATTAACATGACGACTTCTGTCTTTCCTATTTGGTTGATTCTAATTAGCAATAACTACTTCTGTGTAGTTAAATTTCTACCTTTCCTGTTTGTTGATCAGTATAACTACTTCTATGTAGTTGAATTCCTGTCTTTCTTGTTTATTGATCCTAATCAGCATGTTTATCTATGTCATCAGGTTCTATTTAGTATGTTATGTAATTTGTCTGTCAACTTGCCTTTGCCTGCTTTATGTCTCTCTGTTAACTAGCTTGCCTCAACTTTCATGAAATTATCTTGCCCAGCATGTCAATATGACTCTAGCATGTTCTTATCTGATCCAGAATACTAGTCCAATTGTTTCTCAACTAGCATACTTTCACTCTTGCCCTGCTTCATGTATTCCTGATTAAGGACTTCTATGTTCCCAACCCCTGCTACCTTTCTCTATGTGGTTGTCTCTTTATTATTCTGATCCCAATATGCTATATGCTCACCTAGTGATAAACTAAGCCAAATCTAGGCAATATGAAACTCTGCTTGAAATAATCATGATCCTGTTTTTGATTGCTAAAAATCTTTGTTTGAACTCAGAGTGCTGCAATGACTCTGTTTACTCCTGAATTATTTTCCGAAGACTATTCATATATACTATTTTCAACTCCTACTCTTAGAATATCTAGGGTCCTTCCCCTCCAGTGTGAGCACTGTCTAGAGGTCCATGAGGCTCCTCCGAACTCTGACACACTGGGGCTGGATTTTCCACACTTGTTCACAAAACTATTTCTTTGAAAGGGTTTCTGGTGTGAGCATTGCCCGGGGTCCCTGAGGCCCTTGGGAACTTTGACGCACCAGAAGGCCATTTGGTTTACTATGAGATATGGTATACTTCAGACTTGGTTGAAGACCTGGCTTCCAGGTTTACTGTTGAGCCTATTCAGGCTCCCTATAGCATAGTAATTTCATTATGTAATTCATTTATATCTGGTCTGTAACAATTCTTGTTAAACAGATTTTTTGGGGTTATTAGTAAAACTGGGAGGAGCTTTTATATATATAACTTTGTGGGGGTCGGGTAGAAATCATGCCCATAGGATTGTTATGATTATCTATATGCATTAGAAACCATGTCCATAGGGCTTGTCTCATTCTTTGAAATCCTGCATTTCACATTTTGCATTAGAAATCCTGCTTCTAGGTTATTCACCAACTCTGCGATCATGTTCTCAAACCATCATGTGTGAATTAGAAATCATGTCCATAGGAATTCCCTTGTTGAATTTGCTTGAAAACTGGCTAACAACTTTATTCGCTTAGATATCATGCCTATAGGAAGAACATATAAAATCAGTTTCATCACTTAACCGTTGTGCCTATAAGGAATAAGTACAAAAACAGTCTGGCACTTAGATATCATGTTTGTAGAGATAAAAAAAATGTAAAACCAATTTTTGTGTCCTGAAGTATTGCTTGTGATCATTTTCAGTGCATAGACAACATGCCTATAGGGTCTAAATAGATAAAATCTGCCTGTTATTAATCAATCACTAGTTTCTTATTAGGATCTGATTAATGCTTAGATACTATGTTTATAAGATCCTGCCCAGTTATCACCTAGACCGGTAGGTTCATTAATGTTATGAAGTTTAAAACTGTATTTGTTTGACTACTTACAAACTGCCCAGATTCAATAAGTCATAACATCAGTAGGCAAACTGATTAGGTAATCACTGCCTCATCTTAATAAAAATGCTACATATTCTGCTTTGATTCATCTAGATATCCTGCTATAGGACTTTAAATCTTTTAAAACTGTTGTTTGAGGCGTGCAATTGTTTTTTTTACTTGTGGAGGTAAATCTGAGCCCCCTTTTGGTTCCTTATGTGATAGTCCAATTTGCTTTTGTTTGACGCTTAGTTTTCTCCTTTTAAGCACCATAGGTGAGTCTACAGCCTCCTTATTAGAAGTCCTAAGCACCTCCAGGGCCATAGACAAAGGGAAGGGTAATGCATGCATAGGATACGCACTCGATACTATTATAACACTTAGATAATAATTAAGGGGAGGGTAATTGGGTAGTAAAGGATATGATGACCTGTGCGCTAATGCTACGCGTAACACCTCTATTTGAGGAAAGTTTACCGAGTATTGTACATAAGTGATCCGATAGGCTAATAAACCTAGGACCCCTTTATTCCCGTTTTTTTAAATAATCTTTATTTTTTCAAGTTTCTTTATGACTAATTCACTTAAATTGAGTTTGGCCGGGACCCACCATTGTGGACCTCGAGGGGTGCCTAACACATTCCCCTCAAGATAATTTCAAGCCCTTACCTAATCTCTGGTGATGTAAATCGGTTTATGAGTTATTTGCTTTAGGTAACCTAACGTACCTTAATCCGTTAGGTGGCGATTCTTCAAATCCCATACCCTGTCCCAAAAGTAAGGGAGGTGTCCCAAAATGTCGAAACCTCGATTTCGCAAGGAAAAAGGGGGCGCAACAACATGACGACTCTGCTGGGGATGAACCTAGGCTCTTACCATAACAAACTTGCTTTTGTGAATTAGTCTTTAAGCATGCTTTATTCTGCTAATACGTGTGCACCCTTTCCCTCCCCCCTTTATGTGAATTTAATTGCCTATTTTCAAGCATTTATGATTTCTCTTTACTACAGAAACTAACTCGTCTCCTTGTTTTCTTCCTTAAATGCCTTTTCAATTATTAAATTCCGCAAACGTGAAAATACGTGACAACATGATATTTACTGTTGCATAAATCATGCTCAACATCATACTCCACTCGTGCGTAATCAATCCTATAGCAACGCTTGATGAGTGTTTGCCCCTTCCTATATATCACCCTTTAAATTCAGAAAGGCTTATTTGCGCTAAAACTAATCGATCAGCGGTGCAGTTGACGGTTCCGTGCCTTTCCCCCTCAAGTTGTCCGCTTGAGGGTACCAACCTAGACCTCTATAGAAACCTTACTCTGATTAATTGTACATGCATCATGGTCAAACCTAGTCGGGTTAGTATGTTGTCCACAAAATAACCCTTTAAGACGAACCTTATCCAAAAGTCCACCGGGTTTCCATAATCCCAACGGATGCGACCACGTTTTGTGCATTAATTTTGGAGAACTAAATGCCAATATGCTAATCATGGATGTATAAGTAGTCGAGTCTGGAGGGGGAAAAAGGTCTAACCTTATTTGTTTTGCAGAAATGAGGCACGAAGTCCCCAAGTTTGGCATGGTATAAAGAATACCACCATTGTTGCTGGATTGGTGGGAGGAACTTTCGCCAAGCGACAAAGACCATGTGAAAAGGGTCCTCGGAAACTTACCCTCTTTACTGGATATCCAACCAAATAATATGCTGATCGAAGCAGCCACTATGTTTTGGGACGGAGAAAGGTCTGTGTTCCATTTTGGAAGCATAGAAATGACTCCTCTCTTGGCGGGGATAGGGGGATTCACTGGACTACCTTGGGACAGTCCGGGTTTATTAGTGCCGAAAAATCGCGCCGTTAGGGGGTTCTTGAAAATGATGGGTTTGAAAAAGAACGATGATTTGGAGTGCCTGAAGGAGTCCTACATAGCCTTTGACAACCTCTATGAATGATATGGTCATAGAAAATCCTATCGTATCTTCCATGATGAATTCTCTATCACTTCCTTGGGTCATATTCACTGCAGGTTTTTGTGTTCGTTGTTTTCTTCCTGGGTATGATAGTATTTCCTAGTAAAGGAGACAGGATTCACACTAGACTAGCTACAGTAGCCAAAACTTTAATGGATGGGATTGAGGGGAAAACATACACTATTGTCCCCATGATCATAGCTGACATCTATCGGGCTTTGGACCGCTGCCAGAAGGGGTTTAAACATTTCGAAGGTTGTAATTTACTGCTACAACTTTGGTTATTAGAGCATCTCCAAAAGGGTCAATATCGTCAAGAGTTTCCACGAAGGGTGTGGAATGATCATATAACCTTCCATCACCCTAAGAGAATGACTTACATCCCAGACAGGTTTGCTCAACCAGAAAATGCTACAGAATGGGCGCAATTTTTGACAATTTGACTGAGGACCAGGTTCAATGGATGTTCGAATGGTTCCCCACTAGTGAGTTTATCATCACATCTAGGGACGCTCTGCACTTGGTGTTGATCGGGTTAAGGGGCATATACCCTTATGTTCCTATCAGGATTATGAGACAGGCATGCAGGAAGCAAGTCATACCACGAATTTCTAAAATGAGTCATTACAGGGCATATTTTTAGGATGACAACATCCCGTACAAATGTGAAGCTCAGCATATGTGGCATCTAAAGTTTATTGTGGAAAGGGACAACATCGATACAGACAGGTACCACGCAGGGCATGTACGCTTTTACCCATCATGGTTGGAAGATAACATAGCAGGGGTAGTTGAGCCGGGAACCGGTCGAGGAAACAGGGTCATAAACGAAGTTGCTGAAGCCCAAGTGAGATACAATAAACTGCGCAAAAGGGTTCATGAGTCTGAGGCCAAGCATCTGGAGCAACACAAGACTGATATGGAACTGATCAATGAATAGAGGGAAAGGGCTATCAAATCTAATGAAAGGCTGGAGTATTTGGATCAGGGTCTGATGGAACTGGAGGGGAAGCGAGGAAAAGAGCCGCTGACTGCTAGAATGCTGAGGGAAGTGAAGGAGGACATCTAGCGAGAGTATACCTGTTTTTGGGCATGCACGAACTGGGGAACCTGATCGACAGAGCCAAGAAGATCAAGCCTGGGTAAGGTCCTTCTGGGACCAAGTAGATTAGGTTTACCTGCTTTTTCAAATGTAATAAGGCCAAGTGCCATTAATGACTTATCTTATTTAGTGTCGTTTTAGATTCATATGCTTTTACATTAATGAAATGAGGCAATTATTAGCACGATAATTCTCCAAATCAACTTGTCGCTAGGCCTACCTCGGGCGCAATGAGGCTCCCAAATTAGGACACGAATTTACATTCCCGCACTATGTGTTTAGATATTGCAAATATTTTTCTTGGAACTCTTACTGACTTGGTTACTTTTGTTTTATTTTCTTTCTTTCCTTTTTAATTATCCCCATTCCCCAAGGTTAGTTCACGCATAATGGCATCATCATCTTATCATACCAGATGTAGGGGCCCTCCACCTTCTTCTCCTCCTAGTCCACCAAAAGGAAAGGAAAAGCAAAAATGGATGATCTGAATGGCAACAATGCACATGTTGAGAATGTGGAAACTTCCGATGGTCGGGGCACTCAAGACCCAAATGATTTAGTTTTATGGCTTGAGCAAAAGATACTTGCACTACAGGGTGAACTTGAGCAGGTCCGTAACTTGGCAAATCTCTCCCTCACATTGAATATCCCCCACAACCAGAACCCTGCACCACCTCATAACACACCCAATAAACACCTACAGAATCCTCCCGCGCCTCACCAGTATACAATCCCTCCTCAAAATCATCATCTCCCTACTCAATATCCATAAAACACCTACCATACTCCCCAAGATACCCCACAAATTATTCCTGAACCCCAAAACTCCACCAATGATCATCATTATGACCAAAGTATGGCCCTTCACCAGAACAACCCTATATACATAGAAACCCTACCTTACTCCACTCAACCAATCTCCTATACACTAGAATCCGCTGAGAAGGACCTGCTCATCAAGAACATGGCTGAAAAGCTCAAGAAGTTAACAAGTCGGGTTCAGGGTGTAGAAGGGGGTAAAGGAATAAAAGTCTTAACTATGAGGATTTATGAATACAACCGGATGTGGAACTGCCGGAAGGTTACAAACCTCCCAAGTTTGAAATTTTTGATGGAACGGGTGCTCCCAAGGTTCATCTGAGGACTTATTGTGACAAGCTCGTGGGGGTCGAAAAAGATGAAAGGATTCGAATGAAGCTCTTCATGAGGAGTCTTACCAGAGATGCCATGTCCTGGTACATAAGCTAGAATCCTAAGAAGTGGGCCAGTTGGGTGAGTATGGCGTCCGATTTCATGGATATGTTTAGGTTCAACAAAGAGAACGCACCGAAAGTTTTCTATATGCAGAACCTAAAGAAGAAGCCAACTGAGACTTTCTGCGAATATGCTACTCGATGGAGGTCGGAAGCAGCTGAGGTTATACCATCATTAGACGAGGAACAGATGAACAAGTTCTTTGTCAGGGCACATAATCCACAATATTAGGAAAGGCTAATGGTCATTGAGAACCATAAGTTCTCCGATATCATCAAACTCGGGGAAATAATTGAAGAAGGTATTAAAAGCGGGATGGTGACAAATTTCAAGGCACTGTAGGCCACGAATAAAGCATTGCAATCAGGTAGTATATCAAAGAAGAAAGATGTGGGAACAATTATGGTTGCCCAGGACCCAAAACCCCATTTATGTACTGGACCCCTCCACTCACATACCAAACACCTCCACCCACATACCAACCATCACCTTCCAAATATTCCCAACCTGCTACCGCCTACCACATCTATAACACCCAACCATCTTGTCGCTGCTGCAAAATTCTGAGGCACATATGAATGCTCTAATGAAGGTATTGAGTGAAGCATATGTACCCAACAACATCACTGGTGGAGAAATGGCCAATATGGTGGGGCAGGTGCTAGAGATCCATAAAATCACCTTCCACGAGGACGAGCTGCCACCTGAAGGGTTGAATCACAAAGATAAGTTTATCGCCAAAGTTTTGATTGACGGAGGATCCAACCTCAACATTTTCCCATTGAAAACATTGAAGAGTTTGGGCAAAGGCCTACATGAGATACGAGAGGGAACTATGAATGTGAAAGCATTCGACGGGTCTCAGAGAGCTACCATTGGAGAAACTAATCTCTGCCTGCAGATGGCCCCTACTTGGTTTGTTGTTGAGTTTCATGTACTGGATATATCCGCCTCTTACAATCTGCTGTTGGGGCAACCATGGATACACGTCGCTGGGGCTGTAGCATCTACTTTACATCAGGCCGTGAAGTTCGAATGGAACCACCAGGAAGTAATTATCCATGAAGATGGAAGCAACCCCATTTACACTAGTCAGACTATCCCGGTAATTGAAAACAGAAGAAGGTTAGGTGGAGAAACCTACCATCATATCGAGCGTGTCAACGCGATTGAGAAAGATAAGTGGTGGAGTAGCAAGATAGCAACAAGCATGCTAGCATGGAGAGGATATGAGCCCGACAAGGGGCTTGGTAAAAATCTTCAGGGAATCTCCAAACCAATACAACCAAAGCATCATGGTACCACTTTTGGGTTGGGATACAATACACTTGGCAAAATACCAAGATTGGTCACCACCTTGGCATGGTCTGCACTATCCACTTGAGCAGCTTGTGCCACACTAAAATCATACCTTCCAGCAAGCCGATATCATATGGGGATCAGAGGAGGAAGAAGCATTGGCAGCATTAAGGAACTTGTTCCTAGAAGATGATGACATGGATTGTTGCGTGATTGTTGAGGAGGAGGAGGAGGAAGACCTTACTATCCGATTTGTGGAGAGAGGAACATTCCTCAACAACTGGACTGTCAGACCATCCAGGGCCCGATGAGTCCCGGGGTAGCAAGGCTGAACAACATTAGTTATTTTATTTTTCTAAGAGAAAAAAAAATGATTTCCCTTTCGGCGTTTTGTTTTAAATAATATTTCCAATGTTCCAAAAATGTTGTTTAAATTATTGAAAATCACTTTTATGCTTTCAATGAATTGATGCTTATTATTACCACTTTTCTCTCGTATCTTTATCCATACAACATTACTATTTCCTATCTTGATGAACCGGAAACTGTGACATGTAATGGGGCAACGCGACAAAAGGACAGTGATTCAGAAGAAGAAGAGGATGTAATACCTGAAGAGATCATCAGAGTAGAGAATTTGGAGAACAAACCCAAGTCCAACTTGGACGAAACTGAGTTAGTTAACCTGGGAAATCCTGAAACCGTCAAAGAAACCCGCATAAGCATCCATTTGTCACCGTGAGAAAAAGAGGAGTACACTCGGTTCCTGAAGGAATATGAGGATATCTTTGCATGGTCATATGACGATATGACAGGGTTGAGCACATCCATAGTAGCTCACAAGTTACCTACGAATCCAATGTGTCCTCCAATGAAGCAGAAACTCAGAAAATTCAAGTCAAACATGAGCCTGAAAATCAAGGAAGAAGTTACTAAGCAGATCAAAGCCAAAGACTTCAGGGTAGTTGAGTATCCAACTTGGCTAGCCAACATTGTGCCAGTTCCAAAGAAGGACGGGAAAGTTAGAGTCTGTGTTGACTATCGAGATCAAAACAGAGCAAGTCCCAAGGATGATTTCTCACTAACAAACATACACATTCTGATCGACATTTGTGCCAAGCATTGACACGACCCAAATTCCCCCAACCTTAGGAATCGTGATGGCGCCTAACACCACACTTTCTAGGCAAGCCGATGTTAGAGTTCGCTCAACTATTTTTGTTATTTAATCATTTAAATAGGATAAAACAATTTTAAATTAAACTCGATCTAATGGCTTTCAATAAATAATTCCAAATATAAAATAAATAAACAATAAATTAAGCGAGCCACGAACTAATTAAATAAATCTAGAACTACCACAGAGTCTGATGTCACAATTCACGAACTATTAAAGAATACTACAAATACTGGGCTGAAAGAAATAGTGTAACTGTTCTGAATATACTAAAACATTTTTATAAAAATAGGAGAAGACTCTCGGGATCTGCGAATGCTGGCAGATATTCCTCGTGGCTCCGAATGAATAGATGCCTGCTCTAAAATCTCTATTGTTGGCTAGTATCTGGATCTGCCGAAAAGAGTGCAGAGTGTAGTATCAGTACAACCGAACCCATGTACTGAGTAAGCACCGAGCCTAACCTCAATGAAGTAGTGACGAGGCTACGGTGGGGCTTTAGAAATATAAATTGTGACAATAATATATGAAGCAAGAAGGAAATCTAAACAAATAATTAAATACTGCAACGACAATAAAATAACTCAGCCGCCTTTTCCAGGTCTCAGCTATAACCCTTTCTAAAAAAAAATTTCCAAGTTTCCAAACTTTAACTTTAAATAAAAGTAGTGCCAAAAATATGAAGAAAAGTAAAATAAACATTTAAGCCTTTCCAATTTTTATTTTCTTTGAAATTCAGTAAAAACATAAATGTTCTCCCTTATTGCTCATTGTTGCGGCGTGCAACCCGCTCCCACATGTCCACCATTATTGATCCATCCTAAATATCACCCTTATTACTCCTGTTGCGGCGTGCAACCCGATCCCACCTATCCACCCTTATCACTTCTTGTTGCGGCATACAACCCGCTCCTACTAGACATCTCATATCAATTTATTCATAAATTTCACAATTCAGGCCAAGCCTTTCACAATATTTTTGTTTCAACAATTGCAAACAGAAAACAGTATAGCTCGTAAGCTTTTACCAATATCATTCCATAATGAAACTAGCCAGAATATATGTAACCACCATAACACTGTCAACCCAACTCAGTCTTTATATACCATGATAGAATCAAGAGAACATCCAACACTTTTAACACACTTACAACAACAATTGGAAATAAATCAATGAAACCAAATAACCACGTGAACCTCAACAATCACGAAATAGTTAAACTGCATTTCTCCCAACTTCCTCAATATTATCAAAAATGAAACCGACAGGAACATATATATATATATATATATATAAACAATGCCAAACCGCTCAACCATTTTGTACCACAAGGGAACCAGCTAAACAACCAATACTCTTTCCAAAATAACCACCACAATATTTAACAACAAAATAACAAGGCCAAGTAGTCATAGAAACAATAATGAACATAGAACAATTAAGACAAGAATCATTAAGTTGGAAACGAGAAAAGGATCATGCTTAACAAGCAATTTGGTGGTGCATAGATACTCGTCACCTCACCTATACACCACACACATGCATTTCACACAGCAAACAAGTGGGGATTCCTATTCCCTCAAGTCAAAGTTAGACCAATTACTTACCTCAATTTCGTAGGTCACTCACTGCTCAATTATATCTTTTCCTTTAGAATCTTGCTCTAACTTGCTCGAATGTAATCATAATTAACTCAATATTATCAATTAATGCTAAAGGAACTAACTTTATTGAAAAACATAATTTTTCCTAAGTTTTCTCAAAAAAAGTGAAAACCTTACCCCGGCCTGCTTGGTCTAAGCTCAGGGTTCGGACCAAATTACGTTTATCCATTCACCCACGAACCCAAATATACAATTAGTTTCGATATCCGACCTCAATTCGATATAAAAATTTTGATTTGTACATAATTCCCTAATTCTACCCAAACCCTCAATTTTTACCATGAAAATTCTTAGTTTTTTTTTAATTTAAAAGTGATGAAAAACAATAAGGAATNGAATCCAATGTGTCCTCCAATGAAGCAGAAACTCAGAAAATTCAAGTCAAACATGAGCCTGAAAATCAAGGAAGAAGTTACTAAGCAGATCAAAGCCAAAGACTTCAGGGTAGTTGAGTATCCAACTTGGCTAGCCAACATTGTGCCAGTTCCAAAGAAGGACGGGAAAGTTAGAGTCTGTGTTGACTATCGAGATCAAAACAGAGCAAGTCCCAAGGATGATTTCTCACTAACAAACATACACATTCTGATCGACATTTGTGCCAAGCATTGACACGACCCAAATTCCCCCAACCTTAGGAATCGTGATGGCGCCTAACACCACACTTTCTAGGCAAGCCGATGTTAGAGTTCGCTCAACTATTTTTGTTATTTAATCATTTAAATAGGATAAAACAATTTTAAATTAAACTCGATCTAATGGCTTTCAATAAATAATTCCAAATATAAAATAAATAAACAATAAATTAAGCGAGCCACGAACTAATTAAATAAATCTAGAACTACCACAGAGTCTGATGTCACAATTCACGAACTATTAAAGAATACTACAAATACTGGGCTGAAAGAAATAGTGTAACTGTTCTGAATATACTAAAACATTTTTATAAAAATAGGAGAAGACTCTCGGGATCTGCGAATGCTGGCAGATATTCCTCGTGGCTCCGAATGAATAGATGCCTGCTCTAAAATCTCTATTGTTGGCTAGTATCTGGATCTGCCGAAAAGAGTGCAGAGTGTAGTATCAGTACAACCGANTTACCCCGGCCTGCTTGGTCTAAGCTCAGGGTTCGGACCAAATTACGTTTATCCATTCACCCACGAACCCAAATATACAATTAGTTTCGATATCCGACCTCAATTCGATATAAAAATTTTGATTTGTACATAATTCCCTAATTCTACCCAAACCCTCAATTTTTACCATGAAAATTCTTAGTTTTTTTTTAATTTAAAAGTGATGAAAAACAATAAGGAATTTAAAGGATGATATTTGGTGAAGAAATGTGCTCCTAGGGCTGTGGAGTTCGAGAATATGAAGATGATGAAGGTCTGCCCATTTTTAAAAGAGTTTATATATTGATGGGCATTTATTCTATGTGTTCGCATGCCTTGGCCGCGTTCGCATAGGCTTAATCCCCCAGGCCTACGCGTTCGCGAGCCACAGGCCGCGTTCGCGCAGTGCATTTGGTTCCCAGCCCCCAGCTCCCTTCCTACCCTATACGTTCACGACTGACCTGGTGCGTTCGCGTAGAGTAAACTCCCAAGGCTCCGCGTTCGCACCTAGGCCTATGCGTTCGCATAGTGTATTTTACCAGAAACCAGCAAATGCACCAGATTTTCTAAGTCCAAAAGCACTCCGACGCCTATCCGAAATTCACCCGAGCCCTTGGGGCTCTAAACACAACATGCACGCAAGTCTATAAACATTATACGGACTTGCTCGTGCGATAAAATCATGAAATATGTAAAACCATGAATTAAACCTCAAAACTCATCATTTTCATCAAGAACACTTAAAGTTCATAACTTTTTAACCGGATGTTCGAATCACGTCAAACCAACTCCGTTTTTCACCAAATTTCACAGTTAACCTTTAAATACCATAACAAATCTGTACCGCGCTCCGGAACCAAAATATGGGCCCGATACCAATGATTTCAAACATTAATTCCTTTATTTATTTCATACATATTTTAGCAAACCAATTTCTTTCAAAATTGATTTCTAAGTTTTGGGATCTCGGAGTTCATTTCCGGGCATACGCCTGAGTCCCATATTTTACTGTGGACCTCCCGGGACCGTCGGAACACAGATCCGGGTCTATTTACTCAAAATATTGACCAAAGTCAATATTAATCAAATTTTAATTCTAGAAATCACTATTTCCCATATTTTCACATAAAAGTTTTCCGATTTCACGTTCGGACTGCGCACGCAAATCGAGGTATTTAAAATTAGTCTTTTTATGACTATTAAGCATAGAACGAAGTCTAAATTCATAAAATGACCCCTTGGGTCATCATAATCTCCACCTCTAAAACAAACGTTCGTCCTCGAACGAACATAGAAAATTACCTGAATGGACGAACAAGTGTGGATCTCTACTCTGCATGTCTGACTCGGACTTCCAAGTAGCTGTCTCAACGGGCTGGCCTCTCCACTGCAGTCGAACTAAAGGATAACTCTTAGATCTCAACTGACGAACCTGCCGGTCTAAAATGGCTACCGACTCCTCCTCAAAAGTCGAGTCTTTGTCCAATTGGACAGAGCTGAAATCTAACACGTGGGACGTGTCACCATGATATTTTTAGAGCATAGATACATGGAATACCGGATGAACTGAGGATAACCCTGGAGGCAACACAAGTTTATAAGCTACTCCCCCACTCTATCAAGAATCTCAAATGACTCGATATACCTAGGGCTCAACTTAACCTTCTTTCCTAACCTCATAACACCCTTCATGGGCGACACGCGAAGCAATACTTTCTCTCCAACCATGAATGCCACGTCACAAACCTTACGATCGGCATAATTCTTTTGCCTAGACTGAGCTGCACGAAGTCTCTCATGAATAATCTTGACCTTATCTAAGGCCTCCTGAACTAAGTCTGTACCCAACAATCGAGCCTCTCCCGGCTCGAACCATCTGACTGGAGATCTACACCGTCTACCATATAATGCCTCATAAGGAGCCATCTGACTGCTCGACTGATAACTATTATTATAGGCAAACTTCACTAACGGAAAGAACTAATCCCAAGAACCTCCAAAGTAATTAACACAAGCGCGAAACATATCCTCTAATATCTGAATGGTACGCTCGGACTACCCACCAGTCTGAGGGTGAAATGTCGTACTCAACTCTACTCGGGTACCCAACTCACGCTGAACTGCCCTCCAAAAGTGCGAAGTAAACTGCGTACCCTGATCAGAAATGATAGACACGGGCACACCATGAAGGCGAACTATCTCCCGAATATATAACTCAACCAACCGCTCTAAAGTATAAGTACTTGCCACAGGAATGAAATGTGCTGATTTAGTCAGCCTATCAACAATAACCCAAACCGCATCAAATTTCCTCTGAGTCCGTGGGAGCCCAACGACGAAGTCCATAGTGATAAGCTCCCACTTTCACTCAGGAATCTCTATCTGCTGAAGCAAACCACCGGGTCTCTGATGCTCATACTTTACCTGCTGACAATTTAAGCAACGAGCCATATACACAACAATGTCCTTTTTCATCCTTCTCCACCAATAATGTTGCCTCAAGTCTTGGTACATTTTGGTTGTACCGGGGTGAGTCGAACACCTAGAACTGTGAGCCTCCTCAAGGATCAACTCAAGAAGGCCATCAACATTAGGCACACATAACTGACCCTGCATCCTCAAAACACCATCATCTTCAACTGTAACCTGCTTGGCACCACCGTGCCGAACTGCGTCCCTAAGGACCATCAAATGCGGGTCATCATCCATCCGCTCCCGGATACGCTCAATTAGAGAAGACCGAGCGACTGTACAAGCTAGAACACTGTTGGGCGAAATATCCAACCTCATGAACTAATTAGCCAACGTTTGAATGTCTGGAGCCAACGATCTCTCACCAACTGGAATATACACAAGGCTTCCCATAATCACCGCCTTTCTACTCAATGCATCGGCCACCACATTGGCCTTCCCGGGGTGATATAATATGGTGACATCATAATCCTTTAGTAACTCTAACCATCTCCGCTGCCTCAAATTTAGATCTTTCTGCTTGAATAAGTACTGGAGGCAGCGATGGTCAGTAAAAACCTCACACGGCACGCCATAACGATAGTGCCTCCAAATTTTCCATGCATGAACAATGGCTGCCAACTCTAAGTCATGAACATGGTAATTCTTTTCATGAACCTTCAGCTGCCGAGACGTATATGCAATCACCTTGCCATCATGCATTAATAAAGTACCTAATCCAATACGAGATGTACCACAATACACCGTGCACAATCCTGAACCTGTGGGCGTCACCAACACTGGCGCCATAGTCAAATCCATCTTGAGCTTCTGAAAGTTCCACCCACACTCGTCTGACCATTTGAATGGAACACCCTTTCGGCTCTATGATCTTAATAGTTGTTCATAATCAATTACAGAATCACCCAATAACTTCACGTAACAATAATCCCCTTTCTACCCTTCACAATACCGATAGCGAGATGCGATCCATGAATACCTCATAATTATAAACCCAAATTAACGTGTCTCATTTAACGCCACACGGGCGTGAACATACCTCGTAGGTCAAAGCTCAATAATTATAACACGGATTTGGTAAATTATGCACAGTTAATTAATTAATTAATTACTTTATTTATTTATTTACTTATTATTAGTATTACTTTTATTATTATTTATTCATTTATTATTATTATTATTATTATTATCATCATTATTTTATACATAAATTGTTGAATAAGCCTAACAAGCATGACTCCCTACCAATACTATAGTAAAAGTTTAATTCACAAGGGAGAATTTAAACACAAGAATTTCCATCACAAAGACCTCCTCCTTACATAACTTCCACCGCGGCTCGTAGCCCGATTTAAACATCTCAAATCATATTAAAATGCGAGGATCTCTCCCTCAATTCTGAATCACAAGTAATATGCATATCGTGCCAATCAAAACTTTCCATTTTTCTTCTTTTAAATATTTTCCGTTAATCAAAACTACAACATCTAATGATAAACATAACTATCTCCATAGAGTTTCTCAATACAAGTATTCACATAAGTAGATTTTTGAGTTACGAAGTTCACCCGAGAGTGGAGCATATTAGAAGAATCTCTTTAGATACACATAACCGTATTATGTTAAGGAAATCATAACTTTATAATAATTAGAGATTGTTCTTGTAATGACACCATTTAATGTACGACCTCAGCCATACCATAGAAAATATATCAATAGGCTGGGTCTCCACCTCTAGGAATCTAACCTCCACTTTCGACATTCCGACTCCTTTTTCCCTAGCTAGTCATGTGAGTTGAGTTATAACTGCAATGTGGCACGTAGCCTGAGTATTTTGATGAAATATGACTCTCCAAAGTCTAGGACAATTTCTATCACTTGTCGAACTGAAGTATCAACCTGCCCTGAGTCGTAAAAAAAAAAATTTTACAATCATATTTGAGTCCTTTAATGAGTCTGTGAACTTGCTCTCTGGCTATATGAACCGAAGTAGGAGTATGACAGGCTAACTTATCAAACCTGATGGCATGTTCTGACATTTTCATGGTGACCTGATACAATCGTTCAAACCTTATGCGCCACGCATTATGGAGAGTCCGAGAAACAACTCTTCAATAGCATTTATGAGAACCGAGTCAAGTAGTTGGTGTTGCATTGGCTGGTCGTCCTCTTCATGGGTTTGCTACAAACACCGGCGGCCCATTCTTTCTTTTACTATGCTAACTCAACACTGCTGAGCCACCCCATTTATTCATATGCTCTTCGTTATTCTTTGGGGTAACTCTTATCCCTATTGATGCACAACGATCCCAAAGGTAGAGCTTTATTCAGATAATTATTGGCACGCACCATATCTTCTAGAAGCTTGTTAACCACTGTACTCCCTCTGGAGCACCCAAAATCTGCAACCGTGACTTTCACGCTGAGTAAGCCTTCGCAAGTCTAGCTTTATATCTTGCAAAAATCTCAGGCCTTATACCTTCCAAGCCCAGACCGATATAACACATGGCCCCGCAATCTATTCCTTGACAATGGACTTCCCTACTTGGAACGAAGCCATAGGTCACAATGTCTGATAATTCACAATGTTAAACTTCACATCTCATATAAATCAACCTCGTTGCTTTCAACTATTCCCTTGTTTTGCAATACTGGAGTAGCTATAAATCCTTCTGGAACCTGTATTAGTACAACATGTACCAACTGAGCTAGAACCTCCGCGTGTAGATCCATTTGAGACTATAGAATAGGTGCTGATGTTGGAGCTTTAGAATGAGCTCTGCTTCTGTCTCTTCTCCTAATCGTAGCTGTTATTGGGGCTTCATCTCTTGTCCAGTTGTAGACGCTTTGCATGTTTTCGATATTTGTGAGAGGACAAGAATAGACAATTTTGATCATCAATGGTAGAATAAATTCGCACGATAGAGTAGAATAGAAGTGAAATTGTTCCTAACTCCATAGCCTCTGAGAGATAAGTACAGACGTCTCCGTACCGATCCTTCAGACTCTACCAAGTTTATTCATGAATTATGAGACCTAAGGAACCTAGTGCTCTTATACCAACTTGTCACGATCCAAATTCCCCCAACCTTAGGAATCGTGATGG
This sequence comes from Nicotiana knightiana, assembly GCA_005239525.1. Classification (NCBI taxonomy): domain Eukaryota; kingdom Viridiplantae; phylum Streptophyta; class Magnoliopsida; order Solanales; family Solanaceae; genus Nicotiana; species Nicotiana knightiana. Next base: position 21,877 of record ML439952.1, read on the forward strand.
AGCCTAACACCACACTTGCTAGGCAAGCCAATGTTAGAGTTCGCTCAGCTATTTCTGTTATTTAATCATTTAAATAGGATAAAACAATTTTAAATTAAACTCGATCTAATGGCTTTCAATAACTAATTCCAAATATAAAATAAATAAACAATAAATTAAGCGAGCCACGAACTAATTAAATAAATC
>ML439956.1:7759-20649 GCA_005239525.1 Nicotiana knightiana
GAAAAAAAAAAGAAAAAAAAAGAATAAAAAAAAAAGAAGAGAACTCTTCCTTCTGTCCTTCCGACAGGGGCATTGCTTGTTAATACTTGTTTCTTTGCATCATTGTGTCATTCACCCTGAGTCAGTCCTTGTCAAAACAAGCAAGAAAAGATTTCAAAATTTGTTACCAGCTTTTCAGTTGCACAAAGCAAATTTGGCCAGCACATTCAATTGTTACAGTCAACATGCCTCAAGGGTTCATGAAAATGAAAATGGTTTCCCCCCAAAAAGACTCTTGTCAGCCTACTTGGCACAAGCAAAGATTACTGGTGATTCCCTCTGACAGACAAATTGCTCCAAAAAGCAAGAAGTCATTCAAGATGTGAGAAAAGGTCTCCTAAGCGAAAATCTATAGTTGGGATAAGGTTGATTGAGCCACAAATACAAATGGTACTGGGTGTGAAACAATCAGGGTTGATGCAGAGCAAAAAAGTCTCTTGAAAACCGACTCAAGTTGATTGAGCAAAAGCCAAGCTGCTCAGGACTCAAGGCCACAAACCGACCACCACTTTTAAATAACTGAAAAAAAAATTCTTTGTTTGAAACAGGAACAAAGCAGTGTAAGGAAAGTGGTTAAAAAAAAGAAAAGAAAAAAAGAAGAAGAAGAGAAGAGCCGACAAAAGGGAAGTTTCTCAAATATTTGCCTTTATCTGTCTTACTAGTGTGCATAAAATGTTGCCATTGTTGTTCACATTTTTCCTCCTAGGATAAAAAGTCCTAGTCTGATGGATTTTCCTCCCGATAAAAATCTTAGTCTGATGAATCTTTCTCCTAAGATAGAAAACCTAGTCTAATGAACTTTCTCCTAGGACAGAAATCTTAGTCTGATAAATTTTTCTCCTAAGATGAAAAAAAACCTAGTCTGATGAACTTTGTTCCTAGGATCAAAATCTTAGTCTGATGAATCTTTCTCCTAAGATAGAAAACCTAGTCTGATGACCTTTCTCCTAGAATAAAAATCTTAGTATGATGAATCTCTCTACTAAGATAATAAAAAACCCTGGTCTGATGAATCTTTCTCCTAGGATAAATGTCTTAGTCTGATGAATCTTTCTCCTAAGATAAAGAAAACCTAGTCTGATGAATCTTTCTCCTAGGATAAACGTCTCAGTCTGATGAATCTTTCTCCTAATATAACAAAAAAAAAAAGACCTAGTCTGATGAACTTTCTCCTAGGATCGAAATCTTAGTCTGATGAATCTTTCTCCTAAGATAACAAAAATAAATGTAGTCTGATGAATCTTTCTCCTAAGATACCAAAAAAAAAATCAGAAAAAAGAATCCTTCTTGATTCATTTTAGCATAGGTACACAATTCAGTAGTCTCATTTTCCAACATAGGGTCTCCATTCCCTAGTTGATTTTATTTTTAGACATAGAGTCTCCACTCCCTAGTCGCTTTTCCAACATAGGGTCCCCAATCCCTAGTTGATTTTATTTTTAGACATAGGGTCTCCACTCCCTAGTCGTCTTTCCAACATAGGTTCTCCAATCCCTAGTTGATTTTATTTTTAGACATAGGGTCTCCACTCCCTAGTCGTCTTTCCAACATAGGTTCTCCAATCCCTAGTTGATTTTATTTTTTAGACATAGGGTCTCCAGTCCCTAGTCTTCTTTCCAACATAAGGTCTCCAATCCCTAGTTGAATTTATTTTTAGACTTAGGGTCTCCACTCCCTAGTCCTCTTTCCAACATAGGCTCTCCAATCCCTAGTTGATTTTATTTTTTAGACATAGGGTCTCCACTTCCTAGTCTTCCTTCCAACATAGGGTCCCACTCCCTAGCAAACACCGGCATAACCTGGTGAGCTCTTCTTTTCCTGACAACGACATAAATCGTTGATCATTTCCAGATACTGGCATAACCCGGTAATCTCTCTCCTGGAAACAACATAACCTGTTGACCTTTTCCCAGACACCAGCATAACCGGGTGATCTCTTTCTTGACAACAGCATAACCTGTTGATCCTTCCCCAGACACCTGCATAACCTGGTGATCTTTTCTTGACGATAGCATAACCTATCGATCTTTTCCAATATAGGGTCTCCAATCCCTAGTTGATTTTACCTTTTAGGCATAGGGTATCCACCCCCTAGTATGCGTTCACTCCGGGTACACAATTTCCGGCTTCTCATTGCTTTCAATAATAAAGTAGTATAGATTTTATTACAATAACTCGAGAAATTTTCCTGGTGAAAACTGGGGCAGAAAATTTCGTTCATTTGTTTTTGATTTTGCGTAGATTACAATTTAGGACAATGAATTCGAGACGACCAAAATAAGACGTCTCAATTTAGAATAAAAGAAAAGAAGAAAATAAAAGAGTTGAACCTCAAAGTACAGAAGCAGAAAAGATGTGGACTGCTCAAGACAGATTGAAGTCACAGGCTATGCATGTCTATTCTTGATCCTAAAAAGCTGTAGAAGAATGACCTAGCACCTGCAGCCAACAACCATCGAGATTCAGCTAAGAGTCTGCATGAAGTACCAACCAAGACTCAAGACCAAGCTTCAAAAGACTCATAGATAGGAATCTTGTAACTCGTAGCTGATAGGCTTAGTTAGTCTTTTCTTTTTGATTTTGATGTAACAATGGGACCGTGGGCCGGAACCTCGATGGAACGACACCTCACTCGAGTCCCTCATCCTCTCCACCCACTCCATCACTCCATCACTCCAAAACTTCTTGAACTACACGCGACCTGATTCCCTTATAACCCGGGATATGTAGGCTGTCCAAAACCAGGACTCAGTCACATTCTTCTTTCTTTTAGGTTTTAGGTCTCTCTAAATAAGGGTCGGGTCAAAAAACTTGTCTCGTCGTTCTTTGCCTGAAAACTCGTCGCGTTTTCAGTCAAAGAGGGGCAGCTGTAGACATGTAATTTTTGACCCTCCCCAAAAATTCAAGAGCTTTTGGCATCTAATATCATTATTTTAACTAGTTTTTACCTTTTTACTTTATTTTATTGCAAAAACTAAAATTATAAAAAATAGTTTCATTTTTGTAGTCATACTATTTTGCTATAATTTTTATTTTTATGTAATCTTTGGGGAAAAAAAAAAGTATAGTTTCAACTTTAATTCTTAGTTTTATTTTAAACATAAAAACCATTTAAGAATAATTTTACATATTTATAAAATACATTATATCATGGTAGCCTTCTTAGCCCAAATTTAAAACCTAACAAGATATGGACCAAGCCCATATCATCCTAGCTCGCTACCCAAATACCCATTCCCTACCAAACAACCCCTAACCTCATTAAATAGACCCAATTTTTAGACCTAAAAATCAGACCTAGAGAGACCTAAGACTGGCCGTTTTTTTTATCTTCTTCATTCACTCTCCATCTTCAACACAAGAAAGAAGAGGTCTTCTTTTTCAAAAGAACCACCTCCCATTCCTGATTTCATCTTCTTCAACTAAAAACACACACACACAATCTTTCACAACCAGATTTAGACCTAATTTTGGAAACCCCCCCCTCCCCTCCCATAGAGAAAACGGCATCCCCTTTCCATTTTTTCGGTCTTTCTGATTTAAGAATAGAAGAAGAGCAAAAAAAATCGGTATTTCATAAAGCATCTCTGGTTTCTTTGTTTGGATTTCAATTTAAAAAACATGGATTGAAGCTGAAACGAGAGTCCTATTATTGGAGTTCTTGTTCCAGTTTTGTTTCGGTCCGTGTAACTGCTGAAATTCTATTAATTGAGAGCAACTTCAGGTTCAATTCTTTCATCTCTCATTTCTGATGGGAAATTGGTTTGAGTGAATTCTCATTTCTCTGTTTGTTTGTGAGTAGATATTAAAGTGTGCTGCGATTTCCTTTAGACTTAATTTACTTGACTTTGCGCTATATGCTGAAGTGTGGATTACTATGTTCGAATCAGATCCCGTGATAGTTTGTTGTTTGAATTTGGATGTCATGACTACCATGTTTTGAGGAATTGAAATCGTATTTTTATACTTAGACATATGTAGATCTTTTTTAGATTTATTTATTGTTGCTTAAGCCCAGATCCTTTTGAATTTTTTGTTCACTGGTTTGCATTTGTATTTTTTTTTAATTTTTGGAAGTTACCCTACATTAGAAGTGTGCTGTTTTAAGAGTTTTTCTTCTTTTTGCAGAATTCATTTTTTACAACTCTAGTTTATCTTATGTAGTAAGGTATTTTTTTATATAGGTTAAACATATATCTTCATGTTCGTCCAAAATAATTGGTTTACCTCTTTAGTATGTTCTCCTTTTTGTTAGAATTTACAAAGTGAATTAAATGTGAAAATCAGTATGTGAGAAAAAGGATTTTAACATGTATGCATAATGAACTTTATTGGGATCAATTTTGAGAAGTTTGGTTTATTTGGGATTTATCTTGGTGTGGTCACTCATGAATGCACTAGTTGCTTTAGGTGCGATTAATAATAAATAATTGTGACTATGGGTATGGTTCCTGTGGCATGGTCATGATACGTAACCCCAAAAATCGGGTGTGCATTTCATGTGACATGACCATTATTTTAAAAGATTAAAATAAACATGTCATGAATTGCGGGTACATTTCATGTTACGCGACTCGCAACATGTACCAAAACGACAAGTGCACGCCATCGTGACTTGTCATAAGATAAATCCATAAAATATCAAAAATGAATTATATACATATCTCATAAAGTAAAAAAAATACCCTATAGTTGAATATCGCCTCAAACAGGCTTTTTAACTGTCATGACCATAGTCATGACTATATAACCTACATTCGGGTGTGGCAACTCATATCCCCGACTCTAATCCAAAACAATAATAAAATCACATGTTGTAATCGCGGTTACATTTCATGTGGCGCAATTGCAATATGTCCAAAATAACAAGTGCGCGACACCGCGACTTGTTTAAATAAACTCCATAATTGTTTAAAATGTTAAAAGCAGTTGAAAGTTAAAAAGGCTAAAGGCACAATAGGCTAAAAATATGTAAATAATTAGATAATTAGGCCAAATATTAATAGTTAAGCGACCGTGCTAGAACCACGAAATTCGGGAGTGCCTAAAACCTTCTCCCGGGTTAACAGAAGTCCTTACTCGAATTTTTGGTCGCAGAAAAATTAAAACAGAGTCAAAATTTCCTCGATTTGGGATTTTATAAATAACACGGTGTCCCGGAGCATCGTCAAAAATCTTGGTGGCGACTCTGAAATAAATAAATAAATCCCAAATCCGAATAATGTCACTTTAATTGGAAAAACTCCCTTATTTACCCTTCATTAATGCGGGGGTGGTGAAAACGGAGGTGTGACAGTCTTCATCGAACCAACCTAAAGGAGTGATAAATGTGGATGATTTGACCCTTTCTTCTGCTCCGACGCGAAGCCAGAGAGGTGGTAGACTGAGGAGTTTAGGCTCTACTCCTATAAGAGGTTCTTCTTCTTCTTCTTCCCATATTACTTCCCCTCCTTCTGCTAGATCTTTAGTTTCTCCAAAAGCTAGGGCTTCCAGAACCCTTACGCGAACCACGAGTGGGTGAAATCATTCCTGCTGAGTTTACCTTCACTAGGGATAGTCAGGTCCTTGTTAATCAGTCGTTATCCCTTTATAGTGTTGATAGGTACCCTACCCTTATTACTGAAGGTTTAGTTCCCCTTGTTCGCACGGAATGTTCTTAGAAGTCTGATTTTCCTATCATCGTTCCAAATGAGAACCAAATAATAACATCTTACAAGACGGGGTATTCTTACGTTTATACCTACCCTTTTACTTTAGGGTTTAAACCTCCTATTGATCCAGTCATCATCGAATTATGTCGTTTCTTTAAAATTTGCTTAGGACAAGTTGGTCCTCTTGTGTGGCGGTTTGTTGCGTGTCTCAGATGTTTAGCTACTTTAGCCTCGGTTCCTTTTACCTTTAATCATCTCATTCATATTTATTCTCTTGCCTTATTTCGTCAAGGGATTTTTACTCTGGCTGCCAGGAGTAAAAGAGTGTTGGTAACCCCTGAAGACAATAAGGATAGAGGTTGGTACCTTTGGTACGTTGTTGCGCCCACTGCTGGTTTAGTAGGTGAAGAAAATCTTCCCTTCCCCGAGAAGTGGAATCGTGCACGTGAGTATATTTTAGCTCACATTCGTTATTCTTCCTTTTTGGTTTAAGTGTTTTATTAACACTCTAGCTGTGTTTTTTCTTCTTTCAGCAATCATGGGTACTGTTAGAATGTCTCTGGTATCCGTGGTTGGGTAGAAAAGTTGTTGTCGATTGCTCCATTGGAAGAAAGTTCTTGGAACTACTTCTCCGGGAAGTACAATTGGAAAGTGAAAACTCATGGTAAGTGAAGCTTTTGTTTTCGTTTCTTTCTTTGCTCGAATCTCTTTCTCATTTTAACCCTTTATTTTTTATAGGGTTTCCTATCCGTGGAGTGTCTGTTGTGTCTGTTTCCAAAATATCCCTGGCTCAGGCCTAGGAAATTATTGCTGGTTCTTTTTTTTCGAAGAGGAAGGTTGGTGGGTCTAGGACCTTATAAGAAGAAGAAGAAGAAGAAGAAGAGAAGGACACCTTGGTGCACATGCCACGTAGAAGGAGGGTGATTTTAGACGATGAGTGACGATGAGTCTACACCCGTGGCAGTGTCTTTCGTGCCTGATGTTAGAACTTCTTCCTCTGAGGATGCTTCTCTCTATCCTGCGCATGATTCTGTGGATCATCTGTTTCGTGAAGGCTTCGGCCTTGATGTTAATGAAGCTCCCTTGGCCGTTCTTTCTCCTTCTTTAAGAGAAGTTCCTTCATCTGCTCCGATTACCTCCTCTGCTCCCTTGGCTATTACTACTCCCGTTATTACTTTTCCCGTGGCTTTCTCAACTCCCCAGACTTCCGTGACCGTGGCTTCTACATATATGCCTGCTTCCGTGCCTTCTGTCAGAGATAGCAAGTTCTAATAGAGGTTCCAGCTGGTGGCAGTCTTTTTAAGAAATCTGGTCAGCCTGAGGTGTGGCTGAAGCCCTTGATAGGCCCAACAGAGAGGACCAAACTGGATAGCCACAGTTCTCTTACCTGGGCTAATGAGGTCGTGCTTACATCTTTGAAGGTAAAGTATATTCTTTTGCATTTCATGCTCGTTCATGTAATGGTCGTATTTAACTGATTTCCTTTTTGTAGATCAATCTTATAGGCATGGGGCTCATGATAAGGGTTTCTAACAAAGTGGCGTGCTGAAGTTGATAACTGGAAGGGGCAATATGAATGCTTAAGGCTCGACATGGAGGCCTTAGAGGAAGAAAAATGTACCTTGGAGCGGCAGATGAGAGTCATGGGAGCGGAGTTGGCAGTGGAGAAGGCTTCTTCTAACCAGGCGAACAGAGACAAGAGCATTCTTGAGTCTTCATTTGTCGAGTAGTTGTCCCGTTCCTCAGAAGAAGCTAGGAGTTTAAAAGCCTGGAGTATAAAGAAGAGTATTCGGGCGAGCTTGTGCAGTCTCTAACCCAGACCCAAGAGGATATTCGCAATGCCTTGGACAAAATTCAATTCTTGGAGAGGTCTTTCGCACCTTTAAGGGTCGCCAAAGATGATATTGAGTATGAGAGAAACGGGATGAGATCTGAGATTATGATATGGGAGAATGATTACCAAGCGCTCGAGGAGGCCGCAACTGTCGATGTCAGTTGGGCGTATATGAATTCTCGCCTTGACACATTGATGAAAATGAGTCAAGAGGGTTTCGACCTTAACGGTGAAATAGCTAAAATCAAAGAAGCCATGGAGAAATCTCAACAAGGTTAGAATCTCTCTTCACCCGAAGGTGAGTCTCTTGCTGCTCAAGTCCCCTCGTCTCCAGTTGCTCCTGCTTCCTCTGCCAGCGAAGAAGTTGATCCCTTTTCTAAAGACAATTAATATGTTGGTTCTCCTTTTTTTTTTATTTGATTGGTGGTTACGCCCAGCTCTATCGGGGGTAATTTTAGATCTTTTAAAGTCCCGAACTGACAACTTAGGGACACCTTAATGTAAATACAATATATACGACTAAGTATAAATTTAATACTTAGTTTCTACTTAGCCGTTTTATCATATCAATGCAAAATATGACTTTTGTTACTGAGTCTCTGTTCTACTCTTTAAGTCTTTTGCATGCTTTATTTTTCGAGGTTTTAGTTTTACCTCTGAGTTTTGCATATAGAATGCTTTAGATTACTCGTACCTTTTCGTAATAGGCACGGTATCATATAAAATGTGTGCCTTTTTGTAGTAGGCAAAATTTATGAAAGAGGCCCCTTTTTGATCGACACNTTTTACCTCTGAGTTTTGCATATAGAATGCTTTAGATTACTTGTACCTTTTCGTAATAGGCACGGTATCATATAAAATGTGTGCCTTTTTGTAGTAGGCAAAATTTATGAAAGAGTTGATTGACACTTAATGAAGAAGACGTCTAAACTTCATAATGGTGTAATAATGCAATAGAGTGATAGGAATTTTTCACATGTTTAAGAATGTTTCTAAGGAAAGTTTTGTGTTTGAACTTCCACAACATTTTACATGTGTTCGATTATCGTCTAAAACTAATGTTGCAACTGTTTTCTTTTAACAGATTTGATGTACACTTGTATTTCGTAACTGTTTTTCGTATTTAACAGTTTTTTCGAGTTAATACAAGAGAACAACTGTTTTTCGTTCGTAACAGTTTTCAGTGATCACGAGGAAATGCTTTTTCATCTGTAACTATTTTATTTTATAATAGTTTTACATGTGAGTACAAAGATTTCGTAACTGTTTTTAGTTACAACAGTTTTCTTTTGAATAACTACAAAGATATGCATTTATTCCTCGTAGCTAATATTTTACCTTTCAACCTGAACATGTTCGAAGGTTTTTTGGATCAGGCTTTGTATTTGAGTCTTCAGCTTTGTATTTGAGTCTTCGGCTCTTTTGATTCTGCTCGTATCACTTGACTTGTTGGATAGATGGATCTTTAGGCTCGAGTTTTGACTTTTTGATAGTTTTCTTTGCTTCGTCTTAGCCTTCCATACTGTATAGTCCCTCAAGTGTTTGAGCTTTGAAGAATGAAATCTCGAGCACTTGACTATTCCTTCCTTGTGGTCCTTTTCCTGAAAAGGAAAAACATGCGGGACTCGAAGGTATTATAGTTTTTAGATGATGACTGCTTAACCCTTTAAAACGTCCATCAAAAAGTGTAACCCTAGACCGGGAATTCAGTTACTTCCTCGCGTCTTTGCAGGTCTAATATCATCATCTAGTGATGTGTTAGCTTTATGCCTATCATCTAAAAAGGTTAGTAAAATTTTAAATGTTCAAAATAAAATCGAACGTGTGATACCTGGCTGGGGGTACTTCATTTCCTTAGAAGTATTACTTCTTCAAGTGGATGGCATTCCAACTTGTTGGTAGGATTCTTCCGTCCATAGCTTCCAGCTCTTAGGCGCCCTTCCCAGCTACGCCTCGGACTTTGTAGGGTCCTTCCCAGTTTGGACTTAGCTTTCCTTCGCCTGCTTCTTTCGTTGATTGAAAGACTTTTTTGAGGATGAAGTCCCCAATCTTGAAGTACCTGAGATGAGCTTTACGGTTGTAATAACGCTCTATGATTTGTTTTTGAGCTGCCATCCGTATTAGTGTTGCTTCTCTCTGTGGTTCAAGCAGGTCCATATTGGTCCTCAATTCGTCGTCGTTTGCTTCCTCCGTGGTTGTTGTAAAACTTATGCTTGGTTCGCCAATCTCCATAGGTATTAAGGCTTTTGAGCCATAGATAAGTGCGAATAGAGTTTCTCCCGTGGCTGTCTATTTTTTGAAGTTGTTCTACATGCCCATAGAACCGCTGGTAACTCATCAGGCCAGTTTCCTTTGGCTTTATCTAGCCGCTTCTTTAGATTGTTGATGATGACTTTATTCGTTGACTCAGCTTACCATTAGCCACGACGTGGTATGGCGTTGAAGTGATCCGTTTGATTTGCCAGCTTTCAAAGAATTCTGTGATTTGCAAGCCTATGAATTGTGGGCCATTATCACACACGATCTCCTTTGGTATCCCAAAACGACATATTATGTTTCACCATAAGAAGCTTTTAACTTCTTTTTCTCGCACCTGTTTGAACGCTTCTTCCTCTACCCATTTTGTAAAATAGTCGGTTAGCACGAGTAAAAACCGTACCTGTCCTTTAGTTGTGGGAAGAGGTCCCACTATGTCCATACCCCATTTCATGAAGGGCCATGAGGATATTATTGGATGCAATAATTCCGCTGGTCGATGCATGTTATTGAAAAACCTTTGGCATCTGTCTCATTTGGATACAAAGTTCTCGGCCTCTTCTTCCATCTTAGGCCAATAGTACCCAACTCTGATTAGGGTTTTTACCAAGGATCTCGCCCGTGAGTGATTTCCATAGTGTCCTTTGTGGACTTCTTTCATCACGAACTCTGTTTGGTTAGGTACGAGGCATTTTGCTAGGTGGCCTCCGAACATCTTGCGATATAATGAGTTGCGAATGAGGCAGTACCGTGCAGCTTTGTGGCGAAGTGCTTGAGCTGTTTTCTTGTCTTCAGGTACGGTGCCATTCTGCAAAAAAATTAAGATTTCGTTTCTCCAATCCCAGGGTAAATTGTTGAAAGTTACCTCATTTCTGTGCTTGTCGATCGTTGAATGGAATAGATGAACGACAATTGCATTGTCTTTGTTTGTTACTTCTGTGACTGCTGCGAGGTTAGCTAATGCATCTGCTTCTGCATTTTCCTCTCTAGGTATTTGTATTACCTTCCATGTTTTGAATTGTCTCGCGAACTCTCGTGCCTTTTCCATATATTGTTGCATCCAAGTCTCTAGAGCGATGTAAGTCCCCTGAATCTGATTTACTACCAGTTGAGAGTCGCTTTTGATTACGATTTTCTCGATTGAAAGTTCTCGTGCGAGTTCTAGTCCTGCAATGACAACTTTGTACTCTGCTTCATTGTTAGTTATAGGATAACATTTGATAGCATGTCGTGTCTTTTCACCCGTGGGTGATATTAAGACTATGCCTAAGCCGGCACCTTTTATATTGGAAGAACCATCGGTAAATAGGGTCCATAGACCCGGATTAGCACCCTTAAAGAGTTGTAACTCTTTTTCCACTTCAGGGACAATGCTATTACTAAAGTCAACGACAAAATCAGCTAAGATCTGAGACTTGTTTGCAGTCCTAGACTGATATATTATTTCATGCTCACTTAATTATATGGCCCACTTGGCTAATCTTCCTGATAGTTCTTGTTTATGCAGTATGTTTCTTAATGGATACGAGGTCACAACTATGATTGGATGACATTGAAAGTATGGCCTTAATTTTCTAGATGCCATGATTAGAGTTAAGGCTAACTTTTCTAGATGTGGATATCTAGTTTCAGCATCTAGTAATGTCTTGCTTACATAATAAATAGGAGATTTTTTACCTTTATCCTCCCTTACCAATACTGCACTTACAATAATTTTAGAGACGGCAAGGTAGACGTACAACCTCTCCCCCTCTTTTGGCTTTGACAGCAACGGAGCTTTTGATAGATAAGCCTTTAGGTCTTTGAGAGCATGTTGACATTCTTCAGTCCATTCGAACCGATTTTAATTTTTAAGAACTGCAAAGAATTTAAAACTTTTCTCGGAAGATTTGGAAATAAATCTTCCTAAGGCTGAAATTCTTCCCATTAGTCTTTGAACTTCTTTTTTTGTTTATAAGTACATCGGGTATTTCTTCTATAACTTTAATTTGATCAGGATTTACCTCTGTTCCCCTGTTTGATACAAGGAAACCCAAGAATTTGCCTGATTCTACACCAAAAGCGCATTTTTCTGGATTCAGCTTCATATTATACCTGCGTAAAATGTCAAAGGTAATAGAGAGGTGCTGGAAATGGTCTTCCGCCTGTGTTGATTTTACCAGCATGTCATCAATGTAAACTTCCATCATTTTTCCCAAGATGTTCCTGGAACATCTTGTCACTATCCTTTGATAGGTGGCTCCCGCGTTTTTTAAGCCAAAAGGCATGACTTTATAACAATAAGTCCCCATGTTTGTAATAAAGGAGGTTTTTTCATCGTCTGAGGGATCAATTTTAATCTGATTATAACCAGAATACGCATCTAGAAAGCTTAACAATTCATGACCTGCGGTGGCATCAATCATTTGATTTATATGTGGTAATGGGAATGAATCTTTGGGGCATTCTTTATTTAAGTCATTATAATCTACGCATACTCTCCATTTTCCATTCTTTTTAGGTACTACCACAGTGTTAGATAGCCAGTTAGGGTACGTGATGCGTGGCTAGAATTCATGATTTTTAGCATTATATACCTTGCATTTTTGGTGTTTTAATGATAAAAATACATGTCATGTGTGCCTAATGGAGTTTATTTAATGTGCAGGTGAGTTGGAAATGGAAGCCGAGCTAAATGAGAGCATAAACGTCGGAAAATACATGCAAGAGTCGAAAAGGAGTGATCCGGGACAAGCCTGGCGTTACCCAGGCGTTATAGCCAAAACGCCAGGGGTGGCCTGGCGTTACCCGGGCGACAGAGCCATAACGCCAGGGGTTGCCTGGCGTTACCCAGGCGTTATAGCCAAAACGCCAGGGGTGGCCTGGCGTTACCCAGGCGTTAGACCCATAACACCTGGGTGCCCATTTTGGTGAGGTCCGAGTTTTAATGGTTTTTAAGAGTTTCCAAGCCAGGATAGGAGTCCTTTAGACGGGTAGGGTTTATTCCAACCGTATAAATAGACCCAAAAACATATCACCAAGGGGGAGACGACTTTTGAGAGCAAAATACACACACAGAATCATTGAAGGAGCAAGGATTATCAGTTTTCTTCATTTTTATTCAAGTATTT
>ML439958.1:0-52061 GCA_005239525.1 Nicotiana knightiana
CACCTTAACTCGTTAGGTGGCGACTCTTCAATTCCTTACCCCTTTCCCAAAAGGAAACAAGTTTTCCCAATAATGTCAAATACCCTGATCAATCCGAAAGGTGAGGAAAGAAGGGGGCGTGACAGCATGGCGACCCTGCTGGGGATTATCCTAGGCTTTTACCATTCTCCAAACTGCTTTGTGAACTTGTGTCTACTTTGTTAATACCTGCGACCTTTCCCCCCCTTTATATGCCATTATTTTTTTTATCTCTTTCAAGTATTTATTCCTTTCAGAATCAAAACTGACATGTTTCTTTTTGTCTTCCTTTGTAACTGCTTTTTCAATTATAATTGTTGTATTTACCGCTTCCATAACGTGCAAATACCTGACAACATGCTTTTATTGCTCATTTATTGTTGCATTAATTATGCTCAACATCATATTCCACTCGTGCCTATACAAATCCTATAGCAACGCTTGATGAGTGTTTGCACCCTTCCATTTTATATCACCCCTAAATTCGGAAAGGCTTATTTGCGGTAAAACTAGTCGATCAGCGGTGCAGTCGACGGTTCCGTGCCTTTCCCCCTCAAGTTGTCCACTTGAGGGTACCAATCTAAAACCCCATAGAAACCTTACTCTGTTATATTGTGCATGCATCATGGTCAAACCTATCCAGGTTAACGTGCCGTCCGCACGATAGCCCTTTAAGACAGCCTTATCCAAAAGTCCACGGGGTTTATCATAATCCCAACGGACGCAGACACGTTTCGTGCATTTATTTGGATAACTAAATGCATGAATTCTAATCATAAGTGTTTAAATAGTCGAGTCTGGCGGGGGTAAGGGTCTAACCTTATCTATTTTGCAAAAGATGAGTCATGAAGTCCCCAGGTTCTGCATGGTCCAACCTGCTGTTGGGCATGCACGACCTGGGGAACCAGATTGACAGAACCAAGAAGACCAAGCCTGGGGAAGGTTCTTCGGGGACTAAGTAGTCTAGGTTTCCATTTCATTGCTTTTACCAATGTAATAAGGCCAAGTGTCATTAGTGACGTTATTTCCTGCTCATTATTTTAGTGTCGTTTTGGAATCGTCTATTTTACATTAATGAAATGAGGCATTTTGCATCTAAATTATCCAAAATCAACTTGTCTCTAGGCCTACCTCTGGCACAACAAGGCTCCAAAATTAGGACACGCTTTTATTCCTACACTATGTGTTTAAATACTGCAATATTTTCTCATGATCCTCACTGACTTGGCTACCTTTTTTTTTCTTTTTATTATTCCCCTCCCCAAAGGTTGGTTCGTGCATTCTGGCATCTTCATCGTATCACACAAGATCCAAGGGACTTCCACCTCCTCCTCCTCCTAGTCCACCTAAAGGCAAAGGCAACGGCAAAATGGAAGATGTGGGCAACATCAAACATGAAAACACAACGCCAGTGGAACGAACTGAAGCTCTTGAAAATCAAGGTACTCAGGTTCAGCATGATGCTATGTCACAACTTGAGCAAAGGTTGTTGAAACTCCAAGGGGAGCTTGAGCATGTCCGGAACTTGGCAAATTTATCCTTCTCACTCAGTGTCCCAAATGTCATTCAAAATCCCATACCTCCTGTGAACACCCCAAACAAACAGAACCCTCCCACGACTCATCATCATACAACTCCACCGGAAAAACAATTATCCCACCACAGCACCAGCACAACACTTTCCACGCTCCAAGGAATACCCCGCTAATTATCCCTAAACCACAAGACTCCACAAGTGACCACCTCTATGCTCAAACACCAGGTGATCAGAACAACCACATATACGTGGAGACTTTACCTCACTCAACCCAACACATTGCTTACACATCTGAATCCAGTGAGAAGGATATGATCATTAAGAATTTGGCCGAGGAACTCAAGAAGCTGACTAGTCGAGTTCAGGGCATTGAAGGAAGTAAGGGAGTCGAAGGGTTGAACTACGAAGATCTCTGCATACAGCCCGATGTTGAACTACTGGAGGGTTACAAACCACCTAAGATCAAAATATTTTATGGTACAAGTGATCCCAGGGTCCATCTGAGGACCTTTTGTGAAATTGGTTGGAGTAGGAAGAGACGAGAAGATTCGCATGAAATTGTTCATGAAGAGCCTCACAGGAGATGCTTTATCTTGGTACATCAGCCAAAACCCTAAGAAGTGGTCTGACTGGGTAAGTATGGCATCAGACTTCATGGACCGATTCAGGTTCAATACGGAGAACGCACCAGACGTGTTCTACATCTAGAACCTTAAAAAGAAGTTCACCGAAACTTTTCGCGAGTAAGCCGCTCGCTGGAGATCTGAAGCAGCCTAGGTCAGTCCTGCCCTAGAGGAAGAACAAATGAACAAATTCTTCATCTGGGCACAAGACCCACAGTATTATGAGAGGTTAATGGTGATTGAAAACCACAAATTCTCTGACATCATCAAGTTGGGTGAGAGAATCGAAGAAGGTATCAAGAGTGGAATGGTCACTAACTTTGAGGCCCTACAGGCCACCAACAAAGCCTTGCAGTATGGTGGTATATCTAAGAAGAAAGATGCATGAACGGTAATGGTTGCACAAGGACCCAAATCCCCGTTGGTATACAGAACTTCCCCATTCACCTATCAAGCACCCTCGCCTACCTATCAATCAGCACCTCCACCAACATATCAGCCATCTCCACCATCTACATACCTACAACTCTCAGCCATCTCACTTCTAATCACCCCCTGCTCGCCAAAATTTCCCGAGACCTCGACCCAACTTTGATCGCGGACCTCCTAAACAAGACACTGCCATTACTGAACCTATCGACCAGCTGTATGAAAGATTAAAATCTGCTGGTTATGTCAATCATATCCCTGCTATAACCCCTGAAAATCCATCCCAATGGGTCAATCCAAGCAAGACCTGTGCATACCATTCTGGCATGAAGGGGAATACAATTGATGAATGTCGCTCATTGAAGGATAAGATCCAGTCTATGATTGACAAAAAGGTCATCCAAGCGAAAGAAGATGCTCCCAATGTTCGCAATAATCTACTTCCAGACCATAGAGTTGTCAACATGATAGAAATAGAAGAAGATTGGGACCCAGAGGGGTCGATCGGGTTAATTATAGAAGGTGACGACCGAAAGAAGCCAGTAGCCACTCTTAATCCCATCATAGTCCAGATTCATCCATCCGAAGACGTCGAGGTAACTGTGTCACTCCCATTCAAGTTTGAAATGGCACCACCTGCAAACACATATTTTCTGTTCGAGGTTGAAGTTATGATACCTGCTAAGGCACCCATTCCATTTGAAGTGAAAGTAGCTGCACCAATCTCAGTGACAGTGTCAAACATGCCACCTTTCAACGACAAGGTTGTACCTTGGGATTACACGGCTGAAGCAAGAAGGAAAGGAAAGTCAAGATAGAAGAAGCTGGTGTTGCACAGGGGATGACAAGGACCTGCAGGTTCTATACACCTGAACATTTGGTAGAGTCTATAAAGAATGCTTCCAATAGGCCATCCGTCATTGATACATGCCCAAATGATCTTTGGAGGAAGGTGTAGGCCAGGGAATACGCAGTCATCGATCAGCTGAACAAAACTCCATCCCAGATATCCATTCTGTCATTGCTGCAGAATTCAGAGACACACAGGAATGCTTTGATGAAAGTGTTGAACGAAGCATATGTGCCAAATAACATAACTAGTGGATAAATGGCCAATATGGTAGGTCAAGTACTGGAGAGTCACACGATCACTTTCCACGAGGACGAGCTGGCGCCTGAAGGGCTAAGTCAAAACAAAGCATTACACATCACTGTGCAATGTGATGACTACTTCATCACCAGGATTCTGATCGACGGGGGATCCAGCCTCAACATATGTCTGTTGACAACACTCAAGAAATTGGGCAAGGGGTTGCATGAGATCAAAGAAGGATCTATGAATGTAAAGGCTTTTGACTGTTCTCAAAGGTCTACCATCGGCAAAATCACTCTTTGTCTGCAGATGGGACCTACATGGTTCAAAATTGAATTTCAGGTGATAGACATATCGACATCCTATAATCTATTATTGGGACGCCCATGGATACACATCGCTGGGGTTGTGGCATCAACATTGCATCAGGCAGTGAAATTTGAATGGAACCACCAGGAAGTAATCATCCACGGAGATGGAAGCAAGCCTATCTATAGTCGTCAGACCATCCGGGTGATTGAAGGTAGAAGAAGGCTGGGTAGAGAAACCTACCACCACATTAAACGGGTCAATGCAGCGGATAAAGACAAATGGTGGGCCAGTAAGATCAAAAGCATACTGAACTGGAGTGGATACGAGCCTGGAAGAGGACTCGGGAAAAATCTTCAGGGAATTTTCAAACCAATACAGTTGAAGCACCATGGCACCACTTTTGTGCTGGGATACAAATAAATATGGCAAGAGTAAGAGAATTGGTCGCCACCATGGCACGGACCTTACTATCCATTAGAAAAGCCGATACGACATTTGGAGTAGACCTTCCAGCAAGCCGACATAATATGGGGGTCGAAGGAGGAAGAAGCATTGGCAGCTTTGAAAGATCTATTCCTGGAAGATGGTGACATTGACTCATGTGTTATTGTTGAGGATGAGGAGGAGGAAGGCCCTACCATCCAAGCTGTGAGCAAGGGATCGTTTCTCAAGAATTGGACTGTCAGACCATCCAGGGCTCGACGAGTCCCGGGGTAGCAAGGCTGAACAAGCATTGATTATTTCATTTTTGCTAATGATTTCCTTTTCTGCATTTCCATTTTTTGCATTTTCCAATAAAATCTCCAATGTTCCAAAACATTTGAAAATCTTTATGTTTCAACGAATCTGTATTCATTTTCTCTCATTATTTTATCTTACAGCATTACTATTTCCTGTCTTGATGAACCAATGATGTGACATGCAATGAGACAACGCAACAAAAGGACAGTGATTCAAAAGAAGAAGATACCATACCCGATGAAATTATCAGAGAATTTGAGGATTTTAAAAATAGACTTAAGTCCAATCTGGACGAAACCGAGATAGTCAACCTGGGAGATTCAGAAACTGTCAAGGAAACTCGCATCAACATTCATCTATCGCCATCAGAGAAAGTGGAATACACACAATTCTTTAAAGAGCATGAAGACATATTAGCATGGTCGTACGATGACATGACTGGTCTAAGTACATCTATTGTGGCTCACAAGTTACCAACCAATCCAATGTGCTCGCCGGTAAAGCAGAAGCTCAGAAAATTCAAGCCTGATATGAGTCTGAAAATCAAAGAGGAAGTTACCAAGCAAATCAATGCCAAGGTTCTCAGGGTAGTTGAATATCCGACATGGTTAGCCAACATCGTGCCAGTACCCAAGAAAGATGGAAAGGTCAGAGTTTAACTACGCCTGACCTGATTCCTGTTTAAGAGGGGATACGTAGGTAGCCCTATGGGTTCGGTCATAATTCAAAAAAAACTCATTTCCCCCGCAATTGGAAACTGTGGAGACCCTCAAAATTCTGAAGCAAGTTCAGCTAATCGCAGCATGTACAACGGTCAGAATCGTCAACCATCTAACTGGGGAAAAATTTTGAGGAGGACCCTCAAAATTTCGTAGTATGAGGTTGCAACGTCTGGAACCGTGTCACGGTCGTCGGTTCAATTAACTTTCTTAAAACATAGTTTATACTATTTCTTTGCAAAATCATGCATATATTTTCAAAATATAGCTCTGTTTAAACAAACGCTACCCTTATGACACAAACAGAATCATCAGACCAAGCAGAGCGAAACAAGTAAAGCCAGCGGAGATACGAACCAACCTTCCCCACCTGCAGATCTCACGATTTTTCTTTGGATGCAGGAATAAAAAACAAACAGGTTTCAAAGTCACAAACTTCAACACAGTCACAAATGCAAAGTTTACTATCAGCACAAAAGGGCGAACATGCTCCATAGTCACAGTTCTCGCAACAATCGCAATACCACAACCTATTACCAGCTAAGAAATTCTACTAGCATTTGTTGTTTGTTCCTATTTTCATAAGGCTAATCATCTGCCTTCTGTATGCATAAGGCTAAGCTCTGCCTTCATTTGCATGAGACTAAGCTCTGTCTCCATTTTTGCACGAGGTTAAGCTCTACCTCCCATTTTCATAAGGCTAATCATCTGCCTCCTATTTGCATAAGGCTAATCATCTGCCTTCCGTCTGCATAAGGATAAGTTCTGACTTCATTTGCATGAGACTAAGCTCTGTCTCCATTTTTACACGAGGTTAAGCTCTACCTCCCATTTGCATAAGGCTAACCGCTGCCTTCCTATCTGCATGAGGCTAAGCTCTGCCTCCAATTTACTTTTTCATCGAGACTAAGCGCTCTCTCTCAACCACATTTTACTTCGCTTCTCTTTCGGGCTAAGCTCTTCCCTTCAACTCGCAAGACTAAGCTCTGTCTTGTTAAGCATCATACTATATCATGGGCTGGAATATCGCCAACCTGTCCAAGGGCGTCATAGTTTGGAGGCACCATCTTCATGGCCCGAGAACGTCATGTCATGGCCTGAGGATCTCTCTCAATTTTGCATATCATTATTCAAAGGTGTCATCATTTGGAGGCACCATCTTCATGGCCCGAGAACAACATTTCATGGCTTGAGAATCCTTCATCAAACAATTCATGGCCCAGGACATCATGGTTTGAGAACGTCATCCCTAACCGTCTGAAGACAACATTCATAGTCCAATGGGAGCTTGCATCATGTTTAAATTACGCACAGTATATGCTTGTATTGCTTTTATCTGCAGGTAACTCGACAAGCGACGGATACCCCGCAGGAGCGATCCCGCTCCAGTTCTCCCAGCCATATCAAACCTAACCTCTTCCGTAGAACCGTTCATTCATCTAGCCCTAGATGTGGCGTTTGTTATTGTGATGACTTCACCAGTATACTTCGCCAATGGATCCGGAACTACATACGACCTAATTCCTATAAAACCAGGGATATGTAGGCAGCTCAGAAGACAGGGTGCGGCCTAAATCTCTCCAAACCGTTTCGCTCGGTCAAAATTGGCCATCATGTCTTTACCCGAAAAACTCTTTCATCCTTTCCAGGTAAAGAGGGGCAGCTGTTGATACCCAATTTTTCCTCAAAGTATTTTAAATTTGCATATATAGCTTCAAAATCATGTATCAATAGCAATTGATATTGTTCCACAATTTTCCTATATTTGTATTAATCTATCCAGCATTTTATTGCCAACAAATAATTATAAAATTACATTACAAATGATTTCAAAAGCATTTCTTGGTTTCATTAATTATTTCTGGTCCTATTAAGACTAAATAATTTCATAATTAGCCAAATTGGCACCTTTTGGCTATAATTGCAATAACTTTGCAATTATAGCCTAATCATACGATTTTATACTATTTTTTTCTAGAAATTAATCATTTGTATTTTTAAAATACTAAGTAATCATTTTTAATTATTTTCTACTCATGAAATTCATTTTTTATAATTAACAGCTATTTTTATAAATTGTTTTAATTAATTTACATTGGGTATTTAACAAATAGCCACTTTTATTTCATTTATAGCCTAATTAAACCAGATCCAAGTCTGATTAAAAACGGCTCAAATATCCCAAACCCAATACATTATCCTACCTGACCCAATCCCTTGTCTAATCTGGACCATTGATCAATTTTAATCAACAGTCCATATCTCCCCTTTCCTTAATTAACCCTAGAGACTACCCCTCTTCCCCTCTCATTTCTCTCTTTCACTCCGTCTTTACACATCTCTCTCATATCTCAAACTCTCTCTGCTAAACCTAAGCTCTCACCGGTCGTCGACTTGCCGGTAACTATGGTGGTCTCACCACCATCCCAGCCTCCATGGCTCCTTCCTACACCGGGTTATTGTTGCCTTGAGGTCCTCAAAGGAACCAGAAGGCGGTTCATTCACCTCCCATGGTTTTCATGTCATTCTCAAGCCGTCCATGGCCGTCCGAGTAAGATCCTCCCATCTCCGGCTAGAACCTGTGATTTCTAAGGCAATTCTTTCTCTCTCTTTGGGTTCTTTCTTTGAAACCCTAATTTTAACGCTTGATTTCTTAGATCTGCAATAGATCTGGGTATATTCCGAGTTATTTTGCTGATTTTTTAAAAGTTTTTCCGATTTCTCTAAAACAACTCTTCATCTTCAAACTAGGGTTTCTTAACTCCTTTTCAAAATGGGTTTTCCTTCTGATTTTAGTATTATTCTATGATTTTCACTATCTTTAAAAGTTTATTTAAGTTTTTTTTCCCTTTTGTTTGACTTATTATGTTAAAACCCTAAGTTTCTTGGTCTTAATCATGGGTTCTGAGTCTGTTCTTGCTTACTTGTTCATTTGATTTATTAGCATGTCTGTTATTTATGAATTCGTTCTGAGTTTTCTGTGATTTTACCCTATTTTGCTTATTTGGATTTCTGATTCTTTACTTCTTCCGCCTATATCATGTTTATTCTGTCAATTCGTACTATGCTCTATGTGAATCCCTAATTTTGTATGATTTTACCCTATTTGGCCTATTAGGGTTTCTGATTTTGCCTACTATGTGTTTATTCCGCTTGTTCTCATAAATTTGTGTAAATTTCTCCTAAATCAGTACTAGTTGTTATTTTTGAATCTTTGAATCTCTGTGATTGATCCTTCACTAATTTTTTGTGATATTCTCTACTGATTTTAACCTTTAAGATATTTTCTTACCTTAATCTATGGTCAAACATGCTGTCAACTGATTCTTAAGTATTTTCCTTGATTAGAATATGTTGAACCTAGCCTCTATTACATGTTCTATACTTATGCTATGCTGAAACTATTTCCTTATGTGTTATATTCAGCCTTATATGATTTCCTTCCTTATTTATTATCTGCATATTACCTTGAAGCTAACTTCTTAATTAAAGGGAGTACTTATACTGATATGATTCTAATTGGTACATAATTCCATAATTACTGCTTAACTATAATTCTTGCCTTATTTTCTACCTAGTCTTAAACTATATATACACTGCTTTTTCATTCAAACACAAGAACACATTGCTCAAAACTCTCTCGTATACACAAATACTCTCTTCTGCTCTCCTTCTGGTTACTTACTATTATCAGCTGGCTGCAAGCCAAGGCTGATTATTCTACCCCCTTACTCTTCATTTTGTGTTTGCTATCTCCTATACTGGTATGTCCTAATTTCAGTTTAAAATTCAAAAACAATATGTTTATTTTAGTACTTCAATTTATCCTGTTTCTAATATGTTTTACCTATGGTTTTGATGCGATGTCTGCACTTGACTTGCTTGCACTGTTGTTCACTTAGCATGTTATGTACTCCCCTCTCTTAGACTCAGAATGCTTATGAAATGATATCCCCCTTTTAGTATACCTCAATATGATTCTGCCTTACTTATGTTTCTCTGATTATTGGCATGAACTTTTCTGTGGCAAAATAATTTGTACCTTATGTTATTCGGTTCTGAGTAATCCTAAAGTTTATGCTATATCCTTGATCCCGGGATGCCCCCTAGCATATTGTTGATTCTGTACTTAAGTGTTCCTGAAACTATGTTCTTACCTATGTGCCTTATGTGTCCCCAATCTCCCATTACCCATGTTTGGTGTTGATGAACTTGCCTTGGTTATGTGTTCTTTGGCTGTTTTGGGTGCTATGTCTAGACTTTTGCTTGCTGCTCTACTCTCTTTCAAAAACTGTTTTACTACATAACTCTGTAGTTCTTTACAAAATCTTTCAAACAAGTCTCTTTTCAAACTGTTTTCCTACTCAATCTTTTCAAAACTATGTCAAGCACTCTCACTCTACTCTTAGATATTTAAGTTCTTCCCCTCTAATGTGTGACTGCTTAGGGATCACTATGAGATCCCTCTAAACTCTGATGCATTAGAGCTGGCCCTTCCTCACTGCACTTACTCAATTATGGTTATGAAATCTGGGTGTGAGCACTGCCGGAGATCCCTTGAGGTCCTTAGGGAACTCTAACACACCCGGATATGAGAAAGTCTATGAAACATTTGGGCACTTCAGGTTTTGGAAGTCTGGGCCAGTTTTCGTCTCTATAGTTTAACTTCTTCTTTTCCTTTATCTATTTACGTAATTTATTCAGCTGGTCTGTAATATTTATTTGTAAATGAATATTGGGGATGGCTAGTGAAATGGGAGGGGATAGCCATATAATTTTATCAATGCCACTGGGTAGAAATCATGCCTTAAGTTTTACATTTCCTATATCTGCATTAGAATCCATGCTTACGATGAACATGCCAAACGTGCATTAGATATCATGTCTTTAAGGCTTTTTCATGCTTACTACTTTAACATACAACATACCTCAATTTATGCTTGTGCCTACCACTTAGAAATCCTGCTCCTTAGGCGATAAAATTAATACTCCGGTGCATTCATGAATCATGTTTAACAACTCTGTAATTCTCTGTGAATTTTATAAATCATGCTTTAGGAATCCTGTGCAT
The DNA here is from genome assembly GCA_005239525.1 of Nicotiana knightiana. NCBI lineage: Eukaryota > Viridiplantae > Streptophyta > Magnoliopsida > Solanales > Solanaceae > Nicotiana > Nicotiana knightiana. The sequence goes on from ML439958.1 coordinate 10,544, forward strand.
CCTTAAATTATATCCTAGCCACCCTGCGTTCACGTGTGCATACTAGATACCATGCTCTAGGATTTCGTTTACATTTACTTAACTACGCCTAGTTTAAACTGCTGATTCATGAAAAGGTATAAAATAACCTCGCATATGATTATCATGTCTGTTCTTAATAGAAATTGGTAACTATCTCTGCATTCTCAGATTTACATCACTTAGAACAACATGTTTTAGGTAAAACAACCTCTGAACTGTTTAATAATTCTGGTAGTCACTATGCACAATCCCACGCCTAAGCAAGCCTTAGGTAATCAATCTCTTAAAAATGAATACTGTTTTGATTGCGTTTGCTGCCTAAGGGCTAACATGTTTTTTTTAAAACCAGTAGGCAAGCTGATTAGGTCCTTGCTATTGAGTTTATAAACAAGATGCATACTTCTGTGCATTGATATTCACTTAGATATCATGTCGTATGGTTCTGTTTAATAAAACTGCCTCTTGTTTTGTGTTTGAGACGTGTTGTTTATGTGCAATATCTGTGGAGGTAAATCTGAGCCTTTTAAACTGGTTTTCCCGCATTTATTTGTAAAGTCCTATTTGTTCTTGCCTGTCGCTTAGAATTTTATCCTTTTAACCTTAGGGAGTTTGTCTAGAACTGCCTATATTTAGAGGTCCTAAATTCCTCCAGGGCCATTAAGAAGGGACGGGTAACAGCATGCATAGAGGTCGTTAAATAAACTCTCTTAATAATCGCTAAGGAGTGGGAAAGGGTAGACATGGATATGATATCCGGTGCGCTAATGCCACGAGTAGCCCCTCTTTTGAGAAGTGATTACCGGGCATTGTACTTATGTGATCCTATAGGATAAACAACCTAGGACCCCTTATCCCGTACACATGTGTGCTTAGATTGTAAAACCTCCCGAACTTTGTATATGTGCTCAGACTTTAAATATTTTAAACTTAAGCACATATGTGTGCTTGGACTACAAATCTTCTCAAAACCTTCATCTATTTCCCTATGTGTTTATTGCTTATATGCTATCTGTTCACAAAATTTGTTTGGGCCGGGAACCACAGTTGTGGACTTCGAGGGGTGCTTAACACCTTCCCCTTGAAGTAATTTCAAGACCTTACCCTATCTCTGGTTATCCAATATGTATTTGTAAATAACCTTTAGTAGGTGCTCTAACGCACCTTAACTCGTTAGGTGACGACTCTTCAATTCCTTACCCATTTTCCAAAAGGAAACGAGTTGTTCCAATAATGTCGAATACCCTGACCGATCCGAAAGAGGAGGAAAGAGGGGAGCGCGACAGTCGATACTGGTATTACTTCATCGACTGCGGACATCTCTTTGGCAGCTTGTTGTTCCCCATACACTATTTTTACTCCATTCGGTGTTGGGAATTTCAGAACTTGGTGAAGGGTTGAGGGGACCGCCCTCATGTTATGAATCCAGGGTCGTCCGAGCAGGGCATTGTATCTCATATCGCCCTCGATCACATGAAACTTTGTTTCTTGAATGGTCCCGGCTACGTTTACTGGAAGATAATTTCACCTTTGGTAGTTTCACTCGCCATGTTGAAGCCATTGAGAACCCGAGTTGCGGGGCACAATCTGATCCGGTAGGCCGAGTTGCTCCACGACCCTTGATTGAATAATATTGTCCGAGCTTCCTGGATCAATCAAAACTCATTTAACCTGAATTTTATTCATAAGGATAGATATTACCAGTGCATCATTGTGGGGTTGTAAGATCCTCTCTGCTTCCTCGTCATTGAAAGACAAGGTCCCTTCTGGCACGTAGTCCCGAGTTCGCTTTTCCTCGGTGATCGACACTTTGGTGCGTTTGAATATGGGTCCTTGTGGAATATTGACATCATGTGAATCACGTGTTATGTCTCTTCCTACTCTTCTTCCTATTTGCATCCATGTCTCTGAAGTGGTTCTTAGCTCGGTCGCTCAAGAACTTTCGAAGGTGGTGTTGATACCCAATTTTTCCCATATATATTTTGTAAATATATATATATATACCTTCAAATAGTGCATAAGCATCATCAAGTATTTTTCTAGAATTTTTAAAGGTTTTAATCAATTTATTCCTACATTTTATTACATAAATAATTATTAATTGCATCACAAATAATTTATAATGATTTATTACTTAATTTCATCATTTATATTCATATTAAGCTTTAAATATTTTATGTACAATTATATTTGCATCTTTAGGCTATAATTGCAATATTTTGCAATAATAGCCACATATATGCATAATTACATTATTTACACAGAAAAATGACCTTAATATTTTTATTATGTTAAATAATTATTTCAAATCATTTTCATGAACAAATGACATTTTTATTATTTATTAATCATTTTTATAAATTATTTTTTTTCAATTTAATTAGGTATTTAAAATCTAGCCCTTTTTAAATTAATTTCGGACCTAGCCCCAACCCAATACAACATTACCCATTACCCCATCCCAATACAGTAAGCTCAGTACCCAAATAACCATACCCGTTTAAAACCCCGACCCAATCCCCTTTTAAATCATAGCCGCCTCCACCCCTTTTTAATTAACCCATCCGCCCCTAACCCTAATTCATTCCCACCAAACTCCGCTCCTGTATTCTCTCATCTCTTCCTCTTCTCCTCTCAAAACCCTAAGCCGCCATCACCTAAAATTACTCCCCTAATCCCGCCTCTGATGAGATTCCCTCCTTATCTCCTTACCATATTGGCCCCTCCTCCCTACTAGCTACCCGTTGATGGTGTTACATGATTGTTTGCCTAATATGGCAAGCAACATCGAATCAAAATTGGTTCAAATCCTTAACTTGCTGCTTATTTCGTCTGTGTTCATCACTTGCTCTTTGTAAGTACGATTAATTTCCGTGTCTCACTGATTCGTACTTAACCCTAAGGTTAGGGTTTTCAGATCCCCTTTTGACTCGAACAAAAACTAGTTCAAGACTTAATTTTAAGTACTATCCCGTCTATATTCGTCCTATTATGCATGAATCTGCCTATTTTTGGTTGAGTCTTTTACTTACCCTAAAATTAGGGTTCAAATATCCCCAGATCTGAGACGATTCTTTTTTGTTTTTGTATTCTCCTTTACTCTTTCATCTATGTGTATCTATTATGGTTTTTCTTTATTATTCCTGACTGATTTTACTTACCTTAATTGTTTTCGTCTATATGACAGTGTATTTTTGCCTATTTTTTAGGGTTTCGGTTATTTGGACACTTTTCTTTTAATGTTTCTATCTATCTGCCTTTAACCATGGTTGTTAATTGCTGACTAATTTTACTTACCCCGAAATTAGGGTTTGAAATCAGTCTTTCCTTTTTGTATATTACTGGTATTCCTTATTTTTCGTTCGATTTACATGTTCTTGCCTTATTTTTCTGCTTAATCCAGTGCTATTTAATCCCCTCTCCCTCTCCCTTTTAAGGAGACTGGAACTCTCATACTCTCTCAAAAAAAACTTAAGCTCACTTGTTCTCTGGTGTTCTGATTTCTGTGCTAAGTGTCTCTTGTTTTGGCCGGCTGAAAATCAAGGCCAAGTTATTCTAGGATTTCCCTACTGTGGCATACTTGCTTATTTTCTTACATAACTGGTATTCCCTAACCTTTGAAATTCTATTCTTTACACTTTGCTCGACTAGCATGCTTTAATTCCCAGATGATTCTATCCTTTACATGATTCTATGATCCCATTAGTAACACTGTTAATTTAAGATTAATTTTTTTGAATAATATGAATCCTCTCATAAGTTAGCCTAAGGTTTGTTTTGTTTCATGCACTGCTTGTCAATTTCATACATATTCTGAACTTCGCACACCATGAACATGTAATCAGTTAACTTTTTGCTTACCCCTCCCCCTCTCCCCNCAATTCAATTGTTTGTCAATTTGTTGCTTAACTCCTATGCCCTGTCTGCTTATTTCATGTATTTGGCCAATTCAATTATTTGCCTAACTACTTTTGTGATGAATTCATGATCGTCTTAAGTACTAGCATGAGTATTTAGCTTAACTAGACTTCAATTTATTTGAGCTATGCGTTTGAGCATGAATTATGTTTATTTTTTCTTGGTGCAGTTTTGCCTGCAACTCTATGTTCTGAATCATGCTTCTTCTGAAATCCAACTGTTTTAAAACATGCCCCTCTCCCTTTCACGTACTGATTTTAAAACCCCACTCCTAGTCCCTTAGGTTCTCAATCACCCCAGTGTGAGCACTGCCTAGGGTCCACATGAGACTTCTCTGAACTCTGACACACTGGGGGCTGATTTTCCAATCTCTTATGAATTGCTTTCGGAATATGTGGTTCTGGTGTGAGCATTGCCCAGGGTCCCTGAGGCCCTTGGGAATTTTGACACATTGAAAACCTGTTTCCAATGGACTGTGGAGGAATCATTGTGTTGTGGAAGGCTTGGTTCCCAGGTTTATTTGGGCCTATGAAGGCTCCCTATAGTGTAATTATTACCATTATGTAATTCATTTGATATTCTGGGCTGTAATAACTCTTTAATAATAGATTTGGGGATATTTAGTGAAGTTGGAGGGTTTTACTTATATGTTTGTTAAAATTGGGTAGAAATCCTGCCTATATGATTTAATTATGTTGATTGAACTATGTGAGTACCATGCTGTGTTTAGAAATCCTGCCTATAGGACTTTTACGATCATTTTGATCCTGTATTTTATATTTGCATACTAAGGATCCTGCTTATAGGACTTTCGTTTAATTCTGTACATTAGAAATCCTGTTCATAGGATCTATACATGTTTTCAACAAACGTGCATTAGCAATCATGCCTATAGGACCTTGTTGTTTGAGCTAATTATCTTCCATGGCAATCTGTTTAAATTTTGCCCATATACAGTTAATAGATATCATGCCTATAAGACTAAAATCAGTTTCAAACTTAGAGATCCTGCCTATGGGGTTTAAATCAATCTTGCGATAGATATCATGTGTATAGGACTAAAACCAGTTTCAAACTTAAAAATCTTGCCTATAGGGTTTAAATCAATTCAGCATTTAGAAATCATGCCTATGGGATTGAAAAAAAATAAAATATATCTTTATAAGTTAAACTCAGTGCTACACTTTGAAATCATGTCTATAGGTCTATAATCAACAAGCTTGTAGAAATCATGCCTATAGGATTCTGTCGATCGATTCTGAATTCAATCACTACTGTCAATCACTTAGCCAATGTATTCGTAGGACTTAATAATGATTCTAGGTTTATAATTGTGACATATTACTGCCTGAAGTGCCTAGATTCATTCTGAATAAAGTCAGTAGGAGAACAAATAGGTCTTAATGCTCACCTTAACAAAAACTGTCTCTGCACTCTGTTTTCTCACATAGATATCCTGCTTATAGGATTCCAAAGTTAATAAAGTTTGTTGATTCAATTGCATGCTTTTGTTGTCTGTGTGGAGGTCAATGTGAGCTCATACTTGTTCTTTATATGAAAGTCCTATTTGTTTTTGTTTGTCGCCTAGGTTTCACATTTTTAAGTAATATAGGTTGGTCTAGAACTATCCCAAATAGAGGTCCTAATACCTCCAGGGCCATAGGTAAGGGACGGGTAGTGCACGCATAAGGAACGCGCTAGAAATTACTGGAACGCTTAAGTAACAACTTAAAGATAGTAATTGGGTAGTAAGGAGATGATAGTCTGTGTGCTGAGTACTATGAGTAACACCCTAACTTGAGGGAGTTACAACGTATTTCATGGAATGATACTATCGGCTAAAAACTTAGGACCCCCATATGTACTCCTGTTTAAAAATAAATTGAATCTTGTATTTGTCCAAATTGTTTTCCTTCCTTGTTCTTAGACTAATTTGCTTAATTTAAGTTCGGCTGGGACCCACTGTTGTGGACCTCGAGGGGTGCCTAACACCTTCCCCTCAAGTTAACTTGAGCCCTTAACCGATCTCTGGTGATGTAAACTAGTTATATGAGTTATCTGTTGTAGGTGACCTAACGCACCTTAATCCATTAAGTGGCGACTCTTCTAATTCCTTAAACTCATCCCGAAAAGAGGAGTTGTCCCAAAACATGTCGAAACCCGATTTCGCGAGGGAAGAGGGGGCGCGACAGGTGGCCCTCTTTGAACAAACAAGCTACCTCCTCCCTTAGCTGTCTGCAATCCTCCGTTCTATGACCATGAGTACCATGGTACTTGCACATTTGATTAGGGTTCCTTTGTGCCTGATCGGTCTGTAGGGGTTTAGGGCATCTAGTATCCTTGATCCGTCCAATGGCTGAAAGAATCCTGATACGTCAATGCTGAAGTTGTATTCTGATAGTCGTGGTGCTTCTGTGGGCTCTACATGTTTATCGAAACCACTCTTACTCATTAGCCCTCGAGAGCTCTTTCCTCGATCGTTCCTTCGATCACTTCGAACGGGATTGTGTACAGGGGGCCTTCGTTCCTACGATCCCCGTCGAATGGTTGATACGTTATCTGTTCGATCGGGGTTCTCTGTCGATGTCCCTTTGAATTCTACCGACGGGCCTGTTTGGAAAGACGGAACCTGAAGGAGTTCCCAACTGATTATGCTCGACCCTGATCTTTGATTGGTACCGATTATGCACATCGGCCCAGGTCACAACTGGATACTCAATTAAATTATGCTTTAGTTGTTGTGAGGCTACCGAACTTCATACATTCAAACCTTGAGTAAAAGCTTGGACATCCCAATCATCTGCGACCGGGGGTAGGTCCATGCGTTCCATCTGGAATCAAAATACAAATTCCTTAACATTTTGTTATCCTTCTGTTTCACTTTGAAGAGGTCCGACTTTCTAGTCGCGACCTTTATTGCTCTGGCATGTGCTTTGAAGAAGGAATCTGCAAGCATGGCAAAGGTATCAATGGAATTGGACGGCAAATTGTGGTCACCCTTCGATAAAGTTTCTCTAAACTTCTTCAGCAGAACGGACTCAATCTCGTCATCCTCTAAATCATTCCTCTTTATTGCATATGTATAAGAAGTGACATGCTCATTAGGGTCGGTGGTCCCATTATACTTGGGAATTTCTGGCATACGAAATTTCTTCGGGATGGGCTTAGGAACCGCACTTGGGGGAAAAGTCTTCTGCATGAACTTCTTCGAATTCTAAACCCTTCAGAATCGGTGGTGCCCCTAGTATTTGGTCAACTCGGGAGTTGTATGTTTCTAGCTTTTTGTCATTAGCCTCGATCTTATTTTCCCCTAATTCGATTCGCTTTGTGAGCTCCTCGAGCATTTTCATGATGGTGGGATCAGTCCCCGATTCGTTGGTGTTCTACCTCTCCGGTGCTGGTTCAGCCCTGTGAACAACTTCAAGTGAGGGCTCGGGTTCAGCTCTAATCGGAGCCCAATTCTGATTTTGGAGTTGTGCTATGGCAGCTTTTTGAGCTTGCAACATTTCAAATATCAATCGAAGGCTAACTCCGCCGTCTTTGCCGCCCTTTTCATCTTGACCGATTGGTCGAGCTTCTCTGCGGACGCTATTTTCGGGATTGATGCCCAAATTGGCATTTAGAGAGATGTGGGAGCTGACGTCAACGGGATTTGCGGCTGGTACTCCCTCGATGCTAACCTGAGGTGCTTCGATCCCTGGGGCGGCTACATTGTCGTTTTCCCTATGGAAACTGAGGTGTTGTCAACGTGTGTGGGTACTGCTTGTGATTTCGACATGCTGATCCTGAAATCAAAAACACTTACGAGAACAAGCGTAAAGCAGTGTGTGTTACCGGAATTAGTATTAAGCAATCACTATTATCCTTAGCCCCACGGTGGGCGCCGAACTGTTTACCCTTAAAATCGGATAAAAGTTAAACTTATAAGTGATTTTAAGGACACGTGATTTCACCTAACACCAATTGATAAATGTGATGGTTAACAATAGAAATTAACAATAAAGTAAGGCAAACCAGTATTGAGATGCAATTCAGCCCTCGAGTTGGACACCCTCGATCTGACTGAGAAATAAGTTATGAAATATGAAATAAGTTGATGAAATAGAGAGTTTCAGAGAGAAAGAGTGTTATATTGGGTTGATATGCGAGAATAAGATGGATTACAAATGATTAGAATTCCCCTTTATATAGTAGAGGAATTCTACTTATGGTATAATTCTAATTACAGAGGGAAATCCCATGATTAGCTAAATAACCTTTCTTGATTTGCTCCGTTCCGAGATTTTCGCAATGATCCTGACCAGTAACGGATATCTCGCCTTTATGTTATTATGATATCTTCGTCCTTGCTCGATGTCTATCCCGTTTGGTCTGGTCTCGATCTCGACAGGTACCTCGAATCCCGAATTCGGTACCTTACCCTTGTGCCTCGGTCTGATCTATTACGGGGCCGACTTCGATCCATCTCCTGGTCTCGGTTAATCAGTAAGATTGGGTGGACCCAATTTTAACCATATACATTATGTATATATGCTTCATAAAAATGAAATAAAAGAGAAAACACGAAAGAAACTATATTGGAACTTTATTCAAGAAAAAACTTGAAAAACCTCTCATCCTACAAGAGAATTATTTTGGTAGTTATTAAAAAAAAATTATTTCGAAAAAAGGTCAAAATTTATGCATTCACTATAAACATCTTCAATATGTCATTTCTTATATTTTGCGGTCAATAATATTATTTTTGTTAGCATCTCGTTTTGTAATACTCTTGACTTTAATAGAGCTCATTGCTTTGGGAGAAAAATCCAAATTTGTACATCTTCTCTGTTATATTTAAGGTTACAATATATTAAAATTGTAGCCAAAAATATAATAAAATCTTTATACAATTAGTCGATCGAATTTACTATTTACTTTTTTATATTGATTATACATGATCCATTTTGATTTTCTTTTTCTATGAGGGATTACCGTAAAAATAGCACAGACTAGCCAGTTTTTAGACTGATAATTGAAAAATAGCTAGCGTTTGCAAAGTCATTAAAAAATAGTCACTATTTTGCTGAAATATGAAAAGTTCCAACATAAATGGTGGATTATGGAGCTACTGCTTATAAACTTCTAGCATATTATGTTGGAACTCCAGCACATGGAAAGTTCCAGCATACTATGCAGGGTTATGGAACTCTTGCGTATAAACTTCCAGCTAGAGGTGTACAAAGGAAACCGCGAACCGCACCAAACTGATAATCTGAGTCAAACCGAGAACAAGAAACCCGACTATGGTTCGGTTTGATCTTATTTACAACAACATCAACAAACCCAGTATGTTCCCACCAGGTGGGGTCTGGGGAGGGTAGTCTGTATGCAGACCTTACCTCTACCTAACAGGTAGAGAGGCTGTTTCAAATTTCTTAGTGGAGATGTGGGATATCGATCCCCGTACCTCTCGCATGCTAAGCGAGCGCTCTACCATCTGAGCTACATCCCCGGGGTATCAACATTTAATTTGATGTTGGAAAAAAACCCGACCATAATTGGTTTTGTTTGGTTTTAACTAAAAAAAGTCGAACCAAACCAACCCTATATTACATGTATAGAAGTTTTTAATATATTTAATGCATAAAATATTTATGGTAGCATAGTTTAACTTTTTTCTAGGTTGAGAATTGGGTCTTGGAACATTGGAACGTTGACGGGAAAGTCTATAGAGTTAGGTAAGATTCTTCAGAAGAGGAAGATCAACATAGCATGTGTTCGGGAGACTAGATGGAAGGGTACTAGGGCATGGGATGTAGACGGCTTTAGACTATGGTACTTAGGAAGCGTTGGGCGTAAGAATGGGGTAGGTATTTTAGTTGACAGGGAGCTCGTGGTCGAGAATAGGAGGGTAAATGATAGGTTGATGAGTATTAAGCTTGTAGTTGGTGGGTTTACTGTAAACGTGATTAGTGCATACGCTCCTCAGGTAGGTTTGGACCAGGAGGTCAAGAAGCGATTCTGGGAGGATTTGGATGACATGGTGCATAGTATCCCGCATACAGAGAAGTTGTTAATGGCGGATATTTCAATGTCCATATTGGGGCTAGTGCTAGGGGTTATGATGATGTGCATGGCGGGTTCGGTTTTAGGGATAGGAATGAGGGAGGTAATTCATTGTTGGATTTTTCTAGAGCTTTTGATTTGGTTATAGCTAACTCTAGTTTTCCGAAGAGGGAAGAGCACCTGGTCACTTTACGGAATTCAGTGGACAAGACTCAGATTGATTATCTTTTCTGCAGAAAATGCGATAAAGGTCTGTGCACTGATTGCAAGGTCATCCCAAGTGAGCACCTCACGACCTTCATAGGCTCCTAGTTATGGACCTGGAGATCAAGAGGAGTAGGAGGAAGAGGGCAGTGTGCAGGCAACCTAAGATCAAGTGGGGTAACTTGACGAAGGACAAAGCTCAGGAGTTAGGGGAGAAGTTATTGGCTGTGAGGACCTGGATGAGTATGGGGACATATCTAGTATGTGTTTCACGACTGCGAATTGCATTAGTGTAGATGCTAAAGAGGTATTAGGGGTCACGAAGGGATCTCCTGGGGGTCATAGAGGGGATTGGTGGTGGAATGGAGAGGTCCAAGGTAAAGTGGAAACTAAGAAAACTGCTTATTTGAAGCTAGTGGAGATTATAAACGAGGAGGAAAAAAGAACTTATCGGGAGTGTTACAGAAAGGCAAAGAAAGAGACAAAGTTAGAAGTTACGACGGCTAAAAATGCGGCGTTTTCTCGTTTGTACGAGGAGCTCGGGGGCAAAGGCGGGGATAAGAAGTTGTACCGGTTGTCCAAGGTGAGGGAGAGGAAGGACCTTGACTTAGAAAAAGTCAAGTGCATCAAGGACGAGGATGGAAAAGTATTGATGGACGAGGCACTTATTAGAAGAAGATGGCAGACATACTTTCACAAACTGTTGAACGGGGAGGGGGATAGACGCATTGTGTTGGGTTAGTTGGAGCACTCCGAGAGTCGGCGGAATTTTGGGTACTGTAGGCAGATTACGATAGAGGAGGTGGAAGGGGCGATGCGCAAGATGTGCAGGGGCAGAGCGATGGGGCTAGACGAAATCCTGGTGAAATTCTGGAAGAGCGCGGGGCGAGTAGGTTTGGAGCGGCTCACTGGGATGTTTAATGTTATTTTTAAGACGAAAAAGATGCCCGAAGAATGGAGGTGGAGTACGATGGTTCCGCTTTACAAGAACAAGGGTGATATTCAAAATTGCAATAATTATAGGGGTATCAAGTTGTTGAGTCACACTATGAAGGTTTGGGAGAGGGTGGTGCAGGCCAGGGTTAGGAGGTGCGTGTCTTTTTTCGAGAATCAGTTTGGATTCATGTCGGGGCGTTCGACTACGGAAGCGATTCATCTGGTAAGGAGATTAGTGTAGCAGAACAGGGAGAGGAAGAAGGACTTGCATATGGTGTTTATTGACCTTGAGAAAGCGTATGATAAAGTCCCGAGGGAGGTCCTGTGGAGGTGTTTGGAGGCTAGCGGAGTTCCAGTAGCGTACATTAGGGTGATTAAGGATATGTATGATGATGCTAAGACTCAGGTGAGGATTATGGGTGGTGACTCGGAGCATTTCCTTAGTAGTGATGGGGTTGCACCAGGGATCAGCTCTTAACCCGTTTTTATTTGCCTTAGCGATGGATGTACTGTCGCGACACATCCTAAGGGAGGTGCCTTGGTGCATGCTATTTGCCGATGATATAGTATTGATTGACGAGACGCGAAGTGGATTTAGCGTGAGGTTTGAGGTTTAGAGACAGACCTTGGAGTCCAAAGGTTTCAAATTGAGTAGAACCAAAATAGAATACTTGGAGTACAAATGTTGTGACGGGACCCATGAAGCAGACGTAGAGGTAAAGCTTGATGCTCAAGTTATCCCCAAGAGAGTGAGTTTTAAGTATCTCGGGTCTATCATCCAAGGTAACAGGGAGATTGACAAAGATGTTGCACATCGCATCGGAGCGGGATGGATGAAGTGGAGGCTCGCTTCCAGCGTTTTATGTGATAAGAATGTGCCGCCAAGACTTAAAGTTAAGTTTTATTGAGTGGTTGTTCGATCGGCTATACTGTATGGGCTGAGTGTTAGCCAGTCAAGAACTCCCACGTGCAAAAGATGAAAGTAGCAGAGATGAGGATGTTGATATGGATGTGTGGTTTTACCAGGAGAGATAAGATTAAGAATGAAGTTATCTGAGACAGAGTGGGAGTAGCCTCCGTGGAGGACAAGATGTGAGAGTCGAGGCTGAGATGGTTCGGACATGTTAAGAGAAGAAGCATTGATGCTCCTGTTAGGAGGTGTGAGAGGTTGGCCATGGCAAGTTTGAGAATAGGTCGAGATAGGCCTAAGAAGTACTGGGGAGAGGTGATTAGACAGGACATGGCGCTGCTTCAGCTCACTGAGGACATGACCCTTGATAGGAGGATGTGGAGGTCGAGGATTAAGGTAGAAGGTTAGTGGGTAGTTTTTAGTTGCTCTCCGATAGTCTTAGTAGCACGTGTGTCCCTTCATATTCTTAGATTTTTATTACGTTATGTGATTTTGTTCGCCTCAGGTATTGTATTCTCTGTTGCTATATTTGGTACTACTTATCGTTTATCTCTCCGTTTTTTGTTTTCTCTTCCCTATTTCTTCCTTTCTTGCTTTCCTCTTCTTTTTATTACCCTTCCTGAGCCAAGGGTCTACTGGAAACAGCCTCTCTACTTCTTAGGTAGGGGTAAGGTTTGCGTACAGATTACCCTCCCCAAACCCCACTTGGTAGGAACATACTAGGCTTGTTGTTGTTATCTTTTAACGTATTATATCAAACTTGAACTTATAATTTTTGAATACTCCAATAAGTTTTATAGTACATAAATAGTAACTCAAATAAATCCCAAACCAATATCAAATCAATGTTAATGCTAATAAAAGACATTCAATTCATTTGAACTAGGAATAACAATTGTGTTGGATATCTATTTTCTAGTTTTTCTATGGTTTAGATAAAATGCATAACTTATTTTTTTAGTGTTTAGTCATGTACATAGTATAGTACTTATTGGGGAAAATGGCCAAATATATCCCTCTACTATCATTTATTGGTTAAATGTATCCTCCATTATACTATTGGGAAAGATGGCAGAGATACAATGGCCTATGGTGGTGGCAATTTCCAGCAACCACAAATTAAATTCCCAATTGGCTGAGCAATTTGAGATAACAAATGTGATCCCTGGTGTTATTTTATTTTTAAAAAAAAACTTTTTCACATGAGCTGTTGATCAAGCAAAACGAATGGCTAAGATTGATTTTTTGGATCTACTGAAGAGGGGCCCAACGGGTCACGGGTTATCCAAATGGGTATAGATTTTTTAAGTTGTGGGTTGGGTCTTTCACTCAGAAGCCTCCACGTGGTAAGTCCGTTAAACTAAAGGGATGTTTAGATCTTTTCTTAACAGCAGGGGAACATTTAAGAAGAATTAACCCAAATAGCCGTTCATCCAATTGCTTAAACTAAAATAGTCGATGGTTATTTAATATATGTATAATTTATGTATTATATGCAGATAATTATATATATTTAATGTATAATCTACGTATATGACTAGAAAAAGTAAACAATAAATATGGCTGGCTATTTATGTAAAGATCCCAAAATTTAACTCAATAGTATAGCGCAGGGGCAAATTTAACCCAATAGTAGAAGGATATATTTGGTTTTTTTCCGTACTTATTATGTTCATTTTCATTAAAGCTTATTAATAATATTTATTTTATGCAACTTTATTAACTTTAGTACAATGACATGATTCATCTCACATTTTATGTTATTTTCTTGAAAAATACCTTATATAGATCTGTTTTACTATGATTAAATAAATATTTGGAGCACAAATTCTATATTTTATGCTATGAAGACTTTATAAACCGAAAAAAAAAATCGAAAACTCAAAAATCCAAAAAATTTGAGAAAAATCGAGATTAAAAAAATCTACTTTTATTGGTTTGGTTTGGTCTTTAAATTTAATAACCCGACATAATTAGTTTGGTTTGATAATTAGAAAACCCGAACCAACCTGACCTATGTATTCCCACTTCCAGCATATTATGTTGGAGCTCTAGCACATTATGAAATTCCAGCATATTATGCTAGAATCTCACATGTAAAAAATTTGAACGCTAGTATATTATGCTGGAATTTTTCCATATTTTAAAGGTTATTTTTGTTCATATTTTCTCATTACATAAAAAAGTAAATAAATTTTTAATTAATTTTAAAATTGTGACTATTTTTCAATTATCAATTGTAAATCTAGTTATTTCTGATTTTTTTTTCCTGGAATTACCACTTCCCTTTGTCAAGCAATGGCATTGCGACGACATATCACATGGGCTTGTCTCTAATTGTGGGCATATTACCAATGTCACATCAAATTTCACATCTCTCGTTATATGCATTAATATCACACATAAGTGTATCTTTCATGTTAAAGCCACTTGTGCAAATTGAAAAGACCCAATTTAATAAAAGTTTTATGATACAAGAAAAAAATGTCCCTAACCTATGGAATTTATTGTATGACTGTCCGCCATTAATCTATTGGCTCCCTAAAGCCCTCTTCGTTTTCTTTTGGCTTCAAATTACTCCTGAAACTACCGATATGGACTTTAGGGAGCTAATATAGATTAATGGAGGACAATCATTAAAAAAAACGATAGTTTAGGGTATTTTTGGTCCTTTCTGTTTTATTTATTTATTTCATTCACGAGTCAATTCGAGATTGTAACTTTAGAATACCACTAAAATTTAGGGGAATATGAGATATTACGTTCATAATAGACAAGACAAGAGCCTTTATTCTAAGGACAGGTTTAAGTATGTAAAAGATATTTATACTAAAGTTAATTATGAAGTAATTATAGATTAATCTAAAATAACGTAGCTCCAGTAAAAATGAAAATTAACCTAACTAAGTAAACCTTCACTAACGACGTAAATATTTTGTATGCAATCAACATATTTAACTTAAATCAATTTCGAATATGGTATACAATGTTTGGAATTTATACTAATATAGCCCATATAGTTATTGATTTATTACATATTCTGCGAGTTTGACATTCTGTTTTAGATATCTCTAAGAATTCGAACCTCAACAAGTGGCGAAAAAAAGAGAGCAATTTTCCAAATTGACGATAAGGATAGAAGTGAATATTTTATGTTATATCCGATCAATGACTATTAAGAATAAACGTTTAAAATTTAATTCTATTTCGAGATATCTTTACTTATTTTCCTCTTTCTTAATGTTTAATACCTATAGTTTGATTGGTAATCGACCTTGCCGATCATCCATATAATATTCATAATGGAACTCCATATATTTGAATTCTCTTTGAGTAAGACCTAAATTCCAAAGATGATTTCAATAGATATCTTTAGATACCTTGGATACAAGTCAATATCCGCTTAAAAAGAAAAATGGTTTAAATTAAATACTCATGTTTGGGGTTTTTCATCTGCAGCAGTGAACAAAACAGTCGTCCAATTTCACTTATGTACCATGTCAGTATTTCTTTGACAACGATAGTGCCTGGGCCAAGGCACCTCGACTAATTACGACGAGTACCTGCTACCTCCCACCAGTGCAGATACTGAGTAACTCTACCCACTAACGCTTAGTCAGATGGGAAGTAACCTAGTATTTTTGTAGTATTGTACATTGTCAATATTAGTGCCAAAAAAAAAAAAAAAAAAAAAAAAAAAAAAAAAAAAAAAAAAAAAAAAACAGGAAAAAGGAAGGTTCTAAACAACATATTGATATTACCTACTAAGTATAGAGTATCAAAACTGATCCTAAATCACAAGTATGTGCACAAGTTCATCTGGGCATATCTATGTTACAGCAGCTTTACAGATCACCAGGTTAACAAACTGCGTGTGCCTCTAATATCAATCTATGATAGTATCTCGCAGCTTATTACACTCGCTGACAAACAAATATGTATAAGCACTGCTAATGGAGAAAATTTAAAACAGACATCTAACTACTTTATCAAGAAAACTGATAAGGACTGCTTTCCATGAGAAAAAACTCGATATTTGATGCATAACCAAAGATCCTGTACATATAACACATGCTTTATCATGTCGAAAGATAGAGATGGAACTCTGTGGAGAACAAGAAAAGGGAAAGAAAGTAATACATACAGGAAAAAACAAAGACTAACTTAAGCTCTTGGGTAGCGTGATCGCCCTTTCTTTCTGAGGAACTCGGGAATCTCTACTGAACCACCTTCCAAAAAGGACGCAGGTCGTCTGTTACTTCCAAGTGAGGCATCTCCCTGAGTTAGTTGGTTCCCCTGTAGTCGAACACCATAAAACATACATTACAGGATGACCAACACTTAGGGTCGTTTTGTTGCTGGTTAGAGTTATGCAGGGTTTAATTATATGGGATTAGTTATGCAGGGTTTAATTATGCAAAGTTTAGTTAGTCCATCTTCTACCCTGCATAAAATAATACAGTACATGAATTGACTAACTTATACCTGTTTTATTTATGTGGAATTGTAAAATGACAACCAAACACCCTACTTGGTATGCTGAATTTTATACAAAGCATCAAAAAAGCTACTGAACCTGGTAGCTATGCCAGTTTTAATACATGAATAACTCCCTACCCAACCAGCAGCCAAACGACCCTTAAGGTTTTTCAAAAATAGCATAGATGTGAAGGGAGAGGGTGAAAGAGAGGAATACCTGGAGAGGTCTCCCGTCACTTTCTTCTTGGCGCTTAAAACCAGTGGCGATTAGGGTTATGCTGACCTGCATCACGTGGATAACGATGAGATTGACCAAGAAGAGAAACGTAAATTTGTTAGGACTTCAAGGGAAACAACTTCAAATTAGTAGTTGAAAAGTACCAAAATCAACTGATCTTCTATGTCTCAATACATTGAGACAAATTAGAGATATCTAGTTATCTACAACTAGATGTTTTCTAAATCTCATCTAATCCCTACACTAATATATAAGCCTCAAAACCAAATTTAAAATACTCTTGGTATACATCAAACCCAATGCAATTGTGACAGCTAAGCTTTAAATCTAACTAGTTGAGTTTTTATATATGGATCTTTACTTTCATTATATTCCGTTTCTTTGTTAACGTTTACATTCAACGGCATTCATATAGTGGATACCCAACATTTACTGCTATATAATACTGCTAGTCTCAAAATTGTTTTATAGAGCTTTCCTTTCACTTTGGTAGGTATTTTCATATGGACAGCACTCCCGGTTGTATTCCTCCAAATCTTTTTTTAATAACCGTGGTGTCCGGACCAGCTTGCGTACACGTCGACTAATTCCGCAGGATATCTGCCACCTCTTACTAGCAACATGTACCAGGTAACTCTATCCACCAAGACTTGGATAGATGGGAAGAAATCACCTAGTGTTTTTTGCCTCCGCTGGGATATGAACCTGAGACCTCATCCACTTCATTGACCACTAGGCCACACCCTTGGGTGGTTGTATTCCTCCATTTTATTAATCCTATTTTAAGTTTGTGGTTCTTCATCTTCTCTTATGTCATTCTCCTGGAAGCTTCGAGTCTAGATGCTCAATAGTTCGCATCTAGGAACCACAATCTGTCTAATCTCACTTCACCGCATTCTTCTTGTGGGAGCTAAAGTTGTAATGCATATTTTCTGTATTACACTTCTACTTATCATACGACCCTCCCACTATATAGTGCCTCTCTATAATTTCATTGGCTCATTTGCTAGCTTGCTAATTAACACAACCTCATCCTTTATACTACTAAAGAGCTCATCCATTACTAGGGTGTACTAGTATAGGCTCAAGTAGGCTAACGGTTAGTTCATTCATAACACGGTAAATGTACAATGATGATAAATCATGAGAATGACAAGTGATAATAAGATCTTTTGTGTTGCAAAATTAGAAACTACTCATGTTTGTCATGAACTGACAAACAAAAAATGATCTATAAAATGAAGCCAATGTTTACATCTACTGCGTTTTTTTTCAAGGGAAAAAAAATTTCACATCAACAGTACGGCGAAGAAGGCAGTTTTTTTGAAGGTAAGTTTGTTTCTGTTTCCAACTTTAATCACTTAATCGACCAATTAGAAAAATGTTGGAAGGCAAAGAGCCACAAGGCTGCCTCCTCGTAGGTTCAGATGTTTACGAAAATAGTAGGCTCTAATACCATGTAAAAAAGTAATAATGAGGAAGAGAAAGTTGTAGAAGGAAGAAGAGAATGGAACTAATTATCTCTATATTTCTCTTGATTGTTCAACAACTTTCTCTTCTTCCTGTTCTCTTTCTGCATGATATCAGATTCTTGCAATTTTGGTTGAGACATACTTTGAGAATATAATTATAATTTCTTGAAGATTTTTCATTTATTTTGTCAACCTAAGTTTGTGCCATCCATTTCCTTAATCTCTGACTTTTATTTTTATTTTGCAACCCTTAGGACAATTACGTTCAGTACCAAATTCAACATTCACATAAATAACAAGATTTATTTTTCATCCTTATCTCTGGTGCTAACCACCTGCACCCTGCACACAGTGTCCTTTTTCTCTCTTTTACTAGCAATCCCTTAAATAGCTCCCAAACTCTTTGCCTCTTCTGAGTAGCAGCTTCTTTTTTTCCTTAAAATACAACCCTTTAAAACTCAAACAAAATTAAAGCGCACTATTATCGCTTCTCGCTTCTTATCGATACACGCTTCTTCTACAGAAGCGCACGCTTCAGTGAAGTCGCGTCGCCTACCCTCTCTGAAACGCCAACCCTCTCGCATCGAGTCACTTCACGCTTTAAGCGCTGAAGCGCTCGCTTTCCCCAACCCTGAATACGCTGTAGCATTGATGCATGTCAAAATCCGCAAAGAATCATGTCACCAAAGAAATATTATAACCTAGTGAGAGATGCTAACATACCTGTCCACTTATTGATGGATCTATCACCGCCCCGAAAATAAGGTTCGCACTAGGATCCACAAGGTCATATATAACCTCTGCTGCGGCATTTACCTAGTAAAGTGCAAAGAGGACATGTAAGAATATGAAAGCTGACTTCACGAATTAGACAAGCCAGAAATTAGCATTGTTCCTGATACGCCCGCGGACATGAAATACTGAATGCATACTATGATACCGTTATCATAACAAGGAATAAGATAAATTTTCTGCAAACTTGAAACTTGGAGGTCAGGAAAGGCTTTGAACTCTGGACGACGAAACACATGAAAATCAGAGCGTAACACCACTAGTACAGATGTTTCATATTTACATGTAATCCTGGTCATGGCTTAAAATGCCACCAAAATTAATACTCCCTCCGTCCAATTTATGTGGCGGCGTTTGATCGGCATGGAGTTTAAGAAAGCAAGACAGACCTTTGAAATTTGTGATCTAACACAAACCATAGATATTTGTGTGGTTGTAAATCATTTCATTAAGGGTACGCATGAAGTTTAAAGTTAAATTATTTCAAAATAAGGAAGCATGACATTCTTTTTGGGACGGAAAGTACGACACATAAATTGGGACAGAGGAAGTAACTATAAGCAAAATATATCATCTATTTCACAAATTAAAACTCACGATATACAACAAAAATAACTCAAGGTACAAAGACTGCACTACATAAAACTCTCCCTATCTAACATAAGATAAAAAGAGTTTCAAGATATACTTTTACCTAAGAGCATGAAAACCAATTTCTTCCTTACAGTTCAAGGTTCTGTTCAAACATTGTGACTCTCGTAGGAAGTCTGTAAGTTTAACATTATAACTTACTTTTATTACATAATATATTCAATTTCTAACTTCTGGAAATTATATTGTGGTTTTATAGCCATTAAATTGGATAATAACTTATAATCTTGCGTCCCTTTCAGGATACAACTTCAGCGGAATCATGTCCAAGAACTATATCAAGAATCGCATAGGCCATTTGATTTTCTAAAACCCCCATGGGCCTTTAAATAAAGCTTCTCTCTTATTTACTTTTTAAGAAACAATAACATAAGGAAATTCACAGTCATACATATCTTCAACAAAAAATGTCCTCTGCAAAAAGTAAAAGGCTTTTTCTGCAGAATCTTTTCTTCATTATGTAATATAGGTCTACTTTCTTCAGTCAGTGAGAAAAAAGTTGGGTACCTCAAGTAATATATGGATGATTAATAAGTGCATCAGTGGAGAGGGCGCGAGAGCAAAAGAGAATAGTTGGGTACCTCAAATAATGTTAGATCAGTACCACCAGTTATATTCCACACAATTCCAGTAGCCCTCTCTATACCAATGTCCAGTAAAGGAGATTGAATGGCGTTCAACGCTGCATCTCTGGCTCTGGTCTTTCCTGTGACGTCAACGAACAATATCATTTCTCTTCTTGACTAGTTAGTTAGTACCAGTATCAACAGATCAATCCATTCTTGACCAAAAAAAAACATATCTTGTTAGCAGCAATAGCCTCACTACTAAATACAACTATTTTGGAGATACAGAAAATGCGCATAGTTTCAACTTTCCGCAAGAGGAAAAGCCAGAAGTAAGAAAGGTTCTAGCAAGAAATGGACGATCAATCACTATTATTAGCAAGCTATGCCAAAAAAAGCAAATAGAAAGGTATAGCTTCAAAGGTAAGGAAGTTTGGAAAAGGCTGATAAATGCCATCTACGGAAAAAAGGAAGGGTGGAGAACTGTAAATGGGGGAATATGGAAGAGCATAAGTAGGAGAGTTTAGTCAGTTTACCAGATTAGAGGTGGGAAATGGAGTAAAAATCAGGTTTTGGACAGATTTATGGGTTGAAGATGATTGTTTTAAGAATAAATTTCCTACTCTATTAGACTGTTCAACAAATAAGGATGGTACTGTTGCTGAGTTTCATTCTAGTTCTGGTTGGCAGATTGTCTTCCGAAGAAATTTGAGTGATTGGGAAATAGTAGAATTTTGCGAGCTGCTTCAGCAATTGAGATCAGTTTATATTGATCATAGTAAGATGGATACTCTAATCTGGCTGGAGATTTCAGTCAAGAATTGCAACAGTATGTTGATAAAGCAGTCAGGACAGTGCGATACTTCTTGGCCATGGAGGATGATACGGAAGACAAAAGCTGCTGTGAAAGTAGCATGTTTTGGATGGGTCGCCACTTGGGAGGCATGCTTAACTCAAAATAACTTGCAAAAGAGAGGGTTTTCCCTATGTAAAAGATGCTATCTGTGTCAAGAGAATCAAGAAACAGTTGAATATTTGTTCCTCCACTGCAGATTTTCTAGAGAATGCTGGGAGTTATTCTTAAATATTTGTGGTATTGCATGGGTGATGCCTCAGAATGTGAAGGGGTTGTTGGCAGGTTGGCAGCATCAGGTGATATCAAAAGAGATAAAGCAGATATGGAGAACTATCCCATTGTGCATCTTATGGACAATATGGCTGGAAAGGGACAAGGCTTGTTTTGAAGGACAGAGATCTCAAATTGCTAGAATTAAGAGTTTTTGTTTACAAAATTTGTATTTCTGGTGCAAATCAATCCCACTAGTTAGTTCAGATCAGTACATGGATTTCATGGAGTTGTTAGAAAGAAGATTGTGGTAGGCTGATTTTTGTTTCCTTGTTATTTTCTGTACCATCTTGGTACCAATCAATAAAATCTTTATCTTATCAAATCAAAAAAAAAAAAAAAAAAACTTAAATCTGCAGCCAAATAGCATCCAATAATAGGAGGAAACTCATAGAAACATGTCAGATGTGTTCAATTCCAAGAACTTTTATTTTTCCGTTTTCCCTAACGGGAACATGTTAGATGTGCTCAGTTCCAAGAGTAGTATATTACAATAAACTTTCTCATAATACAATATTTTAGTCAATTGGTGGACAACTTTTCAAGTAAAAGCACATAGTTTAGACAATATAGATATTTTTTTTTCTTGAGAATGAGTTTACACAATATGGATAAAATCTGAAACTACAAAAACACTTTAGATCAGCTACAGCACATTGATTTTTTTTTTTGTTTAAGGGCACAAATAATGATTTAATCGTGTCTGTGTGTCTTAGTAGGCCACATCACACAGATGGACTCTAAAACACGTGACATTATAAATTAAAAGGAAACCAACAAAGAGAATTGGCTTAGTGCCAACAACTATCAGAAATAGCTTGGTGAACTTACCCGTAGCGGTTCCTATTCCCATTAAAGAGGAACCAGCATTTGCCATAATAGCACGCACGTCAGCAAAATCCACATTTACTAGCCCAGGAATCTGTAATTCATGCAGATACATGCAACTTAAGAAAATCCTAATATGCAATCCAATTGGTTCAAAACATTGAATAAACACAACTGAGAAAATGATGAGGTGACAATGGCAGACTTTTGGAAAAGGTTAAACAAAATGCAGAAACATGAATACTTGGAGAAATTATACCCTGAATTAACGAGGTCGGCATCCCCCCCCCCCAAATCACCAAAAAAATGGTAAACTTCCCCAATCAACTCTTATTGTAGTTACGGGTCTTTGTCCAAAGGAATTAAGCATCGTTAAATCAATTTTAGGGCATTAGCAAATCTAGTTTGGGATTAAGACATAGTTGATTGATTGATTAAAATCATCTCTAGGGCATGCATTAGGCCAATCAAAGTTGGACAGCATGTGTAGAGCATCATGTATTAAAAGGCAAAAATAATTTAGCAGCATAACAAGAAGAAACAGTGTGAATATGAATATATAAATATATAGCAGTGTAACTATGAATAGAAAATATATATATATATATATAGAAGTTTTACTAATGATTGTAAATAATACAAATACACAGAAACGATATACAGATCCAGCTAAGCCTGTCAATGACTTAGAAACTTCATTAGACTATTCACTTCATATACATATTTCAGTTTACACTAAGGAGCAGGGGAAAATAGATATTTACCGTAATTATATCAGAAATACCACGAACTCCTTGCCGAAGAATATCATCAGCCAGGTTAAAAGCTTCAGTTACTGGGGTCGATGGAGAAACAGCTGTCAACAATTTGTCATTTGGAATGACAATTAGAGTATCGACATTTTCTCTCAAAGCAGCAATCCCTTCTTGGGCTTGAACTGCTCTTCTTCGCCCCTCGAAAGAAAAGGGGGTTGTAACAATACCAACAGTTAAGATACCCATTGATTTGGCAGTTCCTGCAATTATAGGAGCCGCACCAGTTCCTGTTCCTCCACCCATTCCAGCCTGCACATAACATGTTGGAGACCACATATGAGGAAGAAACAGAAGTGGAGAGTAAAACATGAAGGGGGCTTTGGAGTAACGGTAAAGTTGTCTCCATGTGACCTATAGATCACGAGTTTGAGCCGTTGAAGCAGCCACTAACGCTAGCGTAAGGTAGGCTGTCTACATCACACTCCTCCGGATGCAGCCCTTCCCCGACCCTACGTGAATGTGGATGCTTTGTGCAGTGGGCTGCCCTTTTCTTTTTCTAGGGTAAAACATCCTTTTTGATGAGCATGCTGAAAAATGTCTCTTCACATTAAGAATTTTAACTGTGACTCTCGGACATCATTTAATGTTCATAAAAGCTTGGTATGGGACTTTACTAATACTAAGATCTGGCCATGCTACAATCACCAATTCAGTTACCATCCATTTATCCTTGTACCAATGTAGCCTCTCATTCATTTATCCATTTTTTTCTAGGCTTTAAAAGTTTATTAACTCTTTGTAAGGATGATGTAGTAAAACCTGATCCTTTCTCATGAAATACATTTACTTTGTTATAGATATTTCAAGTTTGAAAGGAACGCATAAAATGGAACACAGAGTATTTCATTGTAACAGATACTTCAAGTTTGTTTCAGGTAGCGTCATTGGCTATTAAGAAACTCGTGTTTTATTTCAAAATCGATATGATTCCTTCTTACACTCATTCTCCTCAAGCTTGAAGCATATGCAATACGAAGGCAATAGGCGGATAGAACAAAGAAAGATCAGAAGTTGCAATACAATAGTAAATGAAATCTAAACTTCTGACGACCAGAAAGCGGAAAAGAAACAAAGGAAACAATAAGGTAAATTTCATATAACTGCAAATCCTTTTTCCAATAAAGTAATCAAAGTTAAACAAAGGCTGAACTTACAGTAACAAAAACCATGTCTGCGCCGTAGACAGCTTCTTCAATCGCCTGCTTGCTTTCGTTGGCAGCATTCATCCCTATATCTGGATTACCACCTGCACCAAGTCCCCTTGTAAGTTCTTGACCTATCGGCAGTCGTTGCTCAGCCGCCACAGGTGACATCCTCATTGCTTGAATATCAGTGTTCACAATCCAAAACTCTACACCCTTCATCGAACTCTCAATCATGCGATTTACTGCATTCGATCCGCCACCTCCTACACCAACCACCTTGATCTTCGCCTCATTAAAATTGTTCGAGCGTGACGAATCTATCAAGCTCTCGGTTACATTTCCGCTCGAGCTTTCTTCGCCTCTAAGCAATGAAATTTCAGGATGCAAATTCAGAAATGAATCTTTATTTTGATATTGGTTGACGCTATGGGAATTGGCAGAACACTTGAATTGAGGCAAACTTGAACTACCCTTTTGGTTAACTCCCAAAAATCCAATCTTCTCATCTTGCATTTTCAAGGCGCAAAGTCTTCCACCAAGAATAGTCAATGCTCCACGAGACCGTCGCGTATCAGGAGGCATAAACACAGCTGATGTACAAGTAGCCATAACAGCAAAATCCCACACTCAACTCAAACTAATCTAATTATCCCGGAAATAAAAGAATACAACCAACCACCTAAATAATATCTGAAAATTCAGCCCAATATTTTATTTCAGCCCCTGTAAAAAATAAAACAGAAAACAAGAAGCACATATGAATATTGGGACGGAGCTACCTACAGTGACTGATGGGTGGTCACTTGAACACAAACAGCAACAACTACGCCTCAGTCCCAAACAAGTTGGGGCCGGTGATATGAATCCTCAATTTTTCATTTAGCTCAACTCATATCATCATCATCACCAAAATAAATAAATAAATAAATAATAAAAATAATAATAATAGAAATTTTCTAGCAAGTCTAAAACCTATTCCTAACTAGTAGGTATCACCTATATGGATTTCCTCTTCCATTGAACACCTTTATCGAATTTTTTTGTATACACGACTCCGAAAAAATTATACTATTAATATACATCAAATATTACTTTTATACATATACATTAACTTTTGAACATTCTAAGGGAAATTTCTACCTTCGCCACTGCATATGATTTAAGGAAACTTGTAAAGGGTCTACCGGAAACAGCCTCTCTACTCTTCCGGAGTAGGGGTAAGGTTTGCGTACACACTACCCTCCCCAGACCCCACATGGGGGATCTCACTGGTAAAGAGTTTCCAATCCTCAATAATATAAAGTTACTGACAGATATGAATTGCCAAACTCCAAAGACTAAGTCACAGTTTTCATAGTTAAAGTTAACACAATCCAAATAGCAGCGAAGCAAAAAACAAGAAGAAAATGTAATAGCATGAATAGAGGGGGGGGGGAAATTTTGTAAAGAGCATTACAAAAACCCACAAAGAAAACAACCTCAGAAGAATAAAAAAACCTTACAATTAGGGCGGAGCTAGAGTGTCGGGTATGGTCGAATAGAGTAGCTTTTGTTCAAATTATGTATTTATCTTACAATATTCATTGAATATGCTACAATTATATTACAATCTCAGAACCCATAAGCTTCAAATTTTGGTTCTGCCTCCGCTTACAATTGTATACATTGTATAAAGGTTCTAATTGTAAACCTAAAGCTTTATCAATAAACTGTAAAAAAAGAACAAGATGTAGAGAGAGAAAATGCAAACCTGAAATTGAAGAGAGAGAAAGCTCGGAGTTTTGGCTAGCGATGGTGTTGTTGTACTCTATTCACACATACACACACAGTAGAGTAGGACTAGGAGAAGTGTTGGCAATTTCCCTTTTCCATTTTTTTGTTAGTTTCTGAAGGGCTTTTGGCTTTGCTGTTTGTGTTGACCCTTTAGCCCCATCTGTAAAATATCTTTTGCTTTTAAGTATTAAAATCATTCACATGAATTGTTTAAAGAATCACCTCTACTTTTTGCTTTTCAGATTCATTCTACTTTATGTGAAACTTCTTTACTAGCCAAAATCAAAATTTCTGCTCTTTTTTTTTTTATGGAAAAGAAAAAACAATTAGTCTCTTCATCCCAATTTGTTTGATACAATTCGAGTTTTGAGAGTTTTGACAACAAATTCAAATATAAAATTTTAAATTTTTGAAATAAAATTTATTTCTTAAAAAAAACTATACTGGTTCAATACAAAAACGTTAGGTATTACCTCGATCATCTTGTATATGATGTGCATAGTAGGATTTCAACGGTCGAAAGTATATTTCAACTAATTAAACTATAAGTCCCTACGGATCTTTATATGTAATTCGTTTGCTTTGAAAAGAACAGACGAAAAAAAAAAAGTATTTGGCATATTGATATCAACTCAAAGAAAATATAAATAAATTATATCTTTTAAGTTTTCTACACACTTTTCAAAAGATATCTAATATCCTTATTCATAAGAATAATTGTATAAATTATCATTTATCTTTCTCTTAAAATTTTCACTTAATTCACACTTTACAAATTAAGAAATTAATGATAAATTTGGAAAAAGAAAGATAATAAATGATATCTTAGTTTTTTAAAACGTTAGGTATTTTCGAACAAATTTAATTTGCTTAAAATGGTCAATATTTGAGATAGAAGGAAGTAATATATGACATCCCTTTGCCTTAAAAAAAGATGGTGACATATATTAGCTATAGACATTTGTGTCATGCTTCTGATTATCATTTTAACAAAATATTTAGTAATATTGTACCATTCTTGACTTGTTATACTCTCAATAAAGACCTTAATCCCATTACCTATGCAGTAATTAAGTGACAATCTTGTATACGGCTAAAATTGGAGAGCCCGATTTTACGGTCATTATGGTGCTTAGAAGGCTTGAAGGTTCGAAGGTTCAAGTTTTGGCATCGAGGGGTCATATCGAAGGTCCTCGACCTCGGGGTAGCGCAAATCGAAGACCATCGTGGAAAGACGGGAAATTCCCAAAAGGCATGTGATTAAAGCTGACAAAGTACATAAAATAGTACAAGCACGTACCGTGACGTTAAATGGTTGTACCAATCATCTCTCTTTGCATTAATTACACATGTACTATGTTGGGATTCCCCCTCATATATAAAGGGGACCCTTTTCACTTTGTAAAGACACATGATATTCAATACAAGAACAACAACATCCACTGCTCTCTAACTAAAACATTCTTTACAATTGTTTCATTGATTATTGTCTTTCATTTATTGTGTTTATTTAGTTGTTCTTCATTTACTACTTGTTATTAATCACAAATAGGCCACATTTGAGGCCTTCAACACTGTTATACCATTCTCGATAGCCCCTTGTCAAGTCCTAAGCTGTAACGACCCGGTCGGTCGTTACGTAGAACATGCATTATAATTACTGTTACTGACTTGCCATAGGTTGGTTATACTGTTATTGATGTGTTAGAGTTGGTAGGCTTGAAATCGGAATGGTTGTAGTGAGAGTTTAGTCGTTTAGTGTTTGAAAATAACCTTAAAGTTGGAAAAGTCAACTGAGAGTTTACTTATTGGGAAACGACCTCGGAATGCGAATTTTATGGCTCGGATAGCTTCTTTAGGTGATTTGGGACTTAGGAGTGTGTTCATAATATTTTGGCGAGGACCGGTGTAGAATTAGGCTTGAATTGGTGAAAGTTAGTTTTTGGTGATTTCGGTCGGCAGTGAAAAATAGGCTATCAGGGTCGGAATGGAACTCCGGAAGTTGAAACAGGTTCGTAATGTCATTTTGGATATGTCTACAAAATTTCAGGTCAATCGGAGTTGTTTTGGATAGTTTCGGCATCGTTGGAGGATTTTAGAAATTTCAAAGTTCTTAGGCTTGAATTTGATGTGATTTTCGTGTTTTGATGTTATTTTTAGTGTTTCGGGGGTGCAACTAAGTTTGAATGATCATATATGATATGTTGGTATAATTGGTTGGGGTCCCGAGGGGCTCGGGGTTGATTTCGGGTGATTAACGAAAGTTTTAAAGTTGGTAAAATGCAGCTTCAGCTGCTGGTGCTGATGTGACCGCACCTGCGAAAGTGTGACCGCAGGTGTGGGCCCGCAGGAGCAAGCAAAGCTCCGCAGATGCAGAATTTGGGAGGCTCAACAGAGGATCGCAGGTGCGGGAGGAGGATCGCACCTACGAAGTCGCAGGTACGGATGCTCCGCAGGTGCGGACCTGGGACCGCAGGTGCGCTTAAGTGACTGCAGGTGTATAAAAACCTGCCTTTGCGATTTTTAACCCTCTTTTCACCATTGTTGTACGGGTTCCGAGGTTTTTGAGAGATTTTGAAGAGGGAAATGCTGGTTCATCATTGAGGTAAGGTTTTGGACTTAATAACTCAATTATATGTGATTGGAGACCTTATATCAGTGTTTAATTATGAAAATCATTAGGAAAAATGTGGGGTTAGGGCTTGAGATTTTGAGAATTTTAGGGGTCGATACGAGGGGTCAAACGAACTCCGATTTTCGAGTTCTTTATATGTACAGACTCGTGGGATGATGAAGAACATTTTGGTAGAAAATTTTTTGGGTTCCGAGACGCGGGCCCGTGAGTCGGGTTTTGACTAATTTCGGGTTTTGAGCTAAATTTGGTACTTTTCAATTGGAATTAATTCCGTACGCTTAATTTGATGATAAAAATCTGAACTTGGTAGATTTGGAGCACTCAGAGGCCGGATTTAGAGGCAAAGGCACTGCGGAATAGTATTTTAGCCGGTTTTGGGGTAAGTAACGTTTTCAAACTTGGTTCTGAGGGTTCGAGACCCCGAGCTAAATGATTTATGACTATTGTTGAGGTGACGCACATGCCATGTGACGGGCGTGCACCGAGTATTTGTGGCCTGGCTTATCCCATGGCACCGCTTTGTGATCATTCCATGATGATATTTGTGCTTCTATTAATGTGGTAATTGTGAACATATTAGAAATCATGTTAAGCATAAATGCTAGGCTTCACGCCGAAAATGCTGAGACCCGAGTGGTCGTATATTACTGTCTCATTTTTTGATTATTTGATGTCATATACTCAGTCATGTTATAACATATCACTTCATATCTCAGTCTCATTATTGTTAATTATATGCATACTTATCATTGTTTCGGACTGATGAAAGCTTCTGTGATCCATGTGAGTGAGACTAAAGAGTAATGACTGAGTGAAGCCGAGAGCCCGTTATTGAGACAGTTATGAGAATGGACTGCACACCGCAGCGATATTTAAATCATGCCTTCGTTGGCTTGATATGGCGGTTGGGCCACTAGGGCCCCTCCGGAGTCTTTACACCCCCAGTAAGCGCATTGATGTGATGGATGGATCTTCCCTGGACATGAATCTTATCCGAAGTGGATGTTATGTGAGGGATGGATCATCCCTGGATATGGATCTTGCCTGAGTGTTGTATTCTGGAGATGGACTTTCTCCGTGGGGATGGATTGTCCTTTTTCCTCAGTACGGAGTGACTACAGTCACCAATGATTATGTACATTCCGGGATGGACTTTTCCCTGGGCCTGAGATCCATATACGGTACTGAGTGGACTGTTGTGTGAGGGTTGTGAGCACTATGTGCATATCCACATTGGTTTCATACATATATTGTATGATGGCATGTAGAGTATACTGGCATACTTGACATATTTACTTATTCCGATAAACTGTTAGCATGTCTAAATTCTGTATATTGTTTATTGTATAATTTTGAGGTTTTGTCTGTAACTACTTCTCAGCCCATAGTTTGGGTTCGTTACTTCTGAGTTGGTGTACTTACGTTACCCCCTGCACCTTGTGTGCAGATCCAGGTACCCGGGACCGGGTAGTGGTTATTGAGCAGCTGTCAGAGTTTTCCTTGGAGTTGTCGAGGTAGCAGCTGGCGATCGCGACCTCGTCTTCTCTTTCTTATTCTACCTGTTGTTCTTTATTTTGAGACAATGTTGTCCATTTCTCTTTTTCTTTTGCTTCGTGTTATAGTAGCTCATGACTGAGTGACACCGGATCCGGGGTTGGAGGTTTTAAATTTAGTTTTTCAAATATTGTTTTTAAACTTCAGATTCTTAGTATTATCCATAAATTCGTTAAAATCGTATTTTTACTGGAAATTGGATTTAGCTTAGTTAAAAAGGGTGGCTTGCCTGATTCCACGACAGGCGCCATCACGACTCCGAAATTGGGTCGTGATAAACTCGACCTCGAGGCCCATTCCGACCAGCCTCGAGATCAGTCCCTCTGCTACTTGGGTTGCTCAATCTCGTTACTTTTTGCTCTTATCTCATTTTATCACTTCTCACTTAGCATCTACTACCTAAACAACTGGTATTAAAATAAATCACGTATTTTTAGAACCACATAATCAAGTATAATTGTAATAATCATTTTTAAGGTAAACAGTTTGGCGCCCACCATGGAGCTAAAAATAATAGTGATTATTTTAGTGTTGGTTTTCTAAAAACATAAGTTATTCTTCACACTTTTTCTTGCCCAAGAATCTTCAATTTCAGGTCAGAAAATGTCTAACTCAGTAAATGCACATGAAAACAACGGTCTTGAGGATCACAGAGAGAATGGTGCAGCTGCTTCAGGTGCCGGTATGCCACCGCAAAACCCTAAAGGGGCACCAATGCAAATTCCTGTCGATAAAGGCTCACGCAATGCTCAACATGTCGATGTGAGCTCTCATACAGACGGATGTGTGAGTGAAGGAGACTAGAAGCACAGGGAGCCCCTGCTCAAAGGGAAAAGGAAGTTAGCCTTCGTGTCATTTTTGAGATGTTGCAGACACAACAGGTGGCTATTGCTCAGCAACAAAGCCATCAGAGAACCCCAAGAACAACACCACCAGAAACGGCTCCTCGAGTCGAACAGGCACGAGAAAGGTCGAGCAATAATGGGTCAGCAGCCGACCCCACCATTATGAAGATGCTCGAAGACCTCGCAAAGAGGATTGAATCGGGCGAAAAGAAGATAGAAGCTAACAACAAAAAAATGGAGACCTATAACTCAAGGGTCGATCAGATCCCGGGCGCACCCCCGATCCTGACGGGTGTAGATTCAAAAAAGTTCGTGCAAAAGCCATCCCCATCAAGTGCAGCTCTGATGCCCATCCCAAAGAAATTCAGAATGCCCGATCTCCCGAAATACAGCGGAACATTAGACCCTAATGAGCACATTACTGCCTACACTTGTGTTGTGAAAGGGAACAACCTAAGAGATGAAGAGATTGAATCCGTCCTATTGAAAAAATTTGGAGAAAAACTATCCAAAGGGGCCATGATGTGGTATCATAACCTGCCCCCGAACTCGATAGATTCATTTGCCATGATGGCAGACTCCTTTGTGAAAGCACATGCTGGTGCCATCAAGGTTGCTATAAAGAAATCTAATGTCTTCAAAATCAAGCAAAGGGAGAATGAGATGTTAAGGGAGTTCGTATACCGCTTTCAATTGTAACGAATGGAATTACCACCGGTCTCCGACGATATGAGAATATCACGATAACCACGGTCATAGGACCGAGGATACAGAAAGCTTCGAGAAGAGGTGGCCCGACTGATTAGCAAAGGGCACCTTCAAGAATTCCTCAACGACCGAGCTAAAAACCAATTTTTGGAAAGAGAGGCAAACAAGAAAAATGAAATAGAAGAACCATGACACATCATCCACATGATTATTGGTGGAATCGACGTCCATCATGGACCTATTTTTAAGCAAATGAAGGTATCCATCACTAGGGCAAAGCGAACTCGGAGCTATATACCTGAAGACGCTCCTTCATTCAGTGAAGAGGACATCGAGACCTTCTCTCAACCTCATAATGACTCATTGGTAATTTCTTTCCTTTTGAATAAATTTCAAATTAAACGTATGCTCGTGGATCCAGGTAGCTCGGCCAACATAATTAGGTCGAGGGTGGTAGAGCAACTCGGGTTGCTCGACCAGATCATGCCCGCCTCCCGTGTTCTCAACGGATTCAACATGGCGAGAGAAACAACCAAAGGGGAAATCATCCTCCCAGTCATTGTGTCCTATACAATTCAAAACACCAAGTTTCATGTCATCGAAGGTGACATGAGATACGATGCATTACTCGGAAGGCCGTGGATTCACAATATGAGGGCGGTGTCGTCAACTCTCCATCAAATGATGAAATTTCCTATGAAGGATGGAGTAAAAATAGTATACGGAGAGCAGCACGCAGCAAAAGAAATGTTCGTAGTGAACAATATGGCACCGACACCTTCTACATCGAAGGAGCCAAAATACAAGCAAACAGCCGAGTAACAATCACAAACTACATCCTCGTAGGAACAAATAAAGGAATGTGCCGCGTCCTCAGAATGAATAACCAAAGCATATAAAGTCTTGAACACCGCCACAGCTAAGGTACAATCCTCTCCCTTTTTCCTTCACACTTTACACTAACCTATGCACAGGTGTTCAGTTGAAAGGAATCGAAGCACCCTCCAGCTCGAAGGCCTCAGGTTTTAAAGCATGCGCTGCGCTCTTTTGCCTCACGTCGGATTTTATCCCAAATGGGTTTTACCGATGAGGTTTTTAACGAGGCAACATCCATATGCTACCTAAGGAGAACTCATCAAGTATTCAAGGATTCTCTTCGATCAACCTCAAATACTGAGGGGCATCCCCCCGGGAGATCACTAAAATATGCCAAAGAGGGTGTCGACAGGAAAATGATGTATCAGACCACATGGTCGAATGAACCATGTCCGCATAGAATAATCGAACCCTCGATGGTGAAAACATGTATACTTGTACCAAGTAATCAGAGAAGAATATTTTATCATCAAAACACTTCGCGCGTCAAAGAAGTTTGCTATTTTCACAAGAAACGGCCTCAGAGCCAAAAAAAATTATCGACCGCTTGGGAACTGTCCTCGACAGTCACTCCATCGAATCTCCAAATACTCGAAGCCATAAGACCTCAGGGCCGGCAACTTCGAACTCATAAGCCCTCCATGAGGCAATATCAATGACATAAGCCCTCCATGAGGCAATATCGACTCCGACTCGGGGACTATCCTCAACTGTCGGCTCATCAAGATATCTAACTCGAAGCCTAAGACCTCAGTACTGACAACTTTGAACTCATAAGCCCTCTACGAGGCAATATCAATGACATAAGCTCTCCATGAGGCAATATCAACTCCGACTCGGGGATTGTCCTCGACTTTCGGCTCATCAAGTTGTCTAACTCGAAGCCGTAAGACCTCAAGGTCAAAAACTTCGAACTCATAAGCCCTCCACGAGGCAATATCAATGACATAAGCCCTCCATGAGACAATATCAACAATGACTCAAGGACTGACCTCGATAGTCGACTCATAGCCGTAAGACCTCAGGGCTGGCAACTTCAAACTCGTAAGCCCTCCATGAGGAAACATCAAAATTGTAAGACCTCAAGCAAGGCATGTACAAATTTATAAGACCTTAAAAAGGCATAATCCCCATATCAAAGTCAAGGCTATATATCAAACTTGTAAGACCCATAAAAGGCATACCCTCGATAT
This sequence comes from Nicotiana knightiana, assembly GCA_005239525.1. Lineage (NCBI taxonomy): Eukaryota > Viridiplantae > Streptophyta > Magnoliopsida > Solanales > Solanaceae > Nicotiana > Nicotiana knightiana. The sequence continues at coordinate 44,274 of ML439958.1, forward strand.
AGACGCCGTGGCTATCTCACTCGGGGACTAAAACGCTACGGCCAAGTATAATGACCACCGTCATAAGGCTCCGGCCAAACTAACGCGACTCGTAGACGTTCGACTGTTGCCATAAAATCACAGGCCTCCAATTACTTCAAAAAGAACTGATTAAAGGTTGTACCGACCTAAAGCGTAAGAGCCCAAGTCGCCAGATTCATCAAATTTCGTACCGACCTAAAGCGTAAGAGGCAAGTCGCCAGCTAGTCGTACCGACCTAACGCATAAGAGCCCGAGTCGCCAGCTATAGGTCGTACCGACCCAAAGTGCCTCAAGGCCGATTTGAAAACCTGAGGGTCGTTGAGCTCGAGTCAAAACCCGACTCGGAGACTAAACTCAAAAAGGTTAACTAAAGCTCCTCAGGGCCAAATGCGTAAGAGCCCAAGTCACCAGCTACACAGAAGGTCGTAACAACCTAATGCGTAAGAGCCCAAGTCGCCAGCTACAGGTCGTACCGACACAAAGCACCTCAGGGCTGATTTAAAAACTTGAGGGCCGTTGAGCTCAAGTCAAAACCCGACTCGGAGACTAAACCCGAAACGGTTAACCAAAGCGCCTAAGGGCCAAATGCGTAAGAGCCCAAGTCGCCAACTACAGGTCGTTCCGACCCAAAGTGCCTCAGGGCCAATTTAAAAACCTGAGGGCCGTTAAGCTCGAGTCAAAACCCGACTGGGAGACTAAGCCCGAAACGGTTAACCAAAGCGCCTAAGGTCCAAATGCGTAAGAGCCCAAGTCGCTAGCTACACCGAAGGTCGTACCGACCTAACGCGTAAGAGCCCAAGTCTCCAGCTTAAAAGGCCTCAGGGCCAATTTATAACCCCAAGGGTTTCACCTCAAAGTCCAGTTCATTGGGCTAAATATCAACAAGCAAATCAGGAAAACCAAAGAATGCATATTGACGACACTCCCACAGGAGTCTTATGAAAACAACAAAGAAGAAAATCTAGTCCACTCTCGGGACCAGCTCCCTCGACGGACCCTCGGACCAGCTCACATGGCGACCTTCAAATATCAGCATCAGCTCAAGAGGAAAGGAAAAATTTTAGCGTCGAACTCATCCGCCTCAGCCTGTTTTATCTCTTCCCCCTAGCATATATCTCTTCGAGGGTATCCCTCCGAGACCTACATCGGGCATAATCATTTCCCCTTCTCTCTCTGTCAAAAGCTCCTCTCAGCTCAGCTCAGCTCAGCCCGAGCATTGGCAACATCTTTCAAATAAACGGCCATTTTCTTATCGGCCTTCGCTCAAACTTCTTCAGCTTCAGCCCGAGCGTCCATGACCTCGGCCTTCATATTCAAAATATCAGTCTCGAGCATGGTAATCCTGCTCGTCTAAATCGAGCTACTTTCTCGAGCGTTGTGAAGTTGCACCTCAAGGGGAGAAGCCTTGGCCAAGGCATTTCTTTGGCCCGAAACATGAATGCCTATCTGCGCCTTCAACACATGGCATTCAGAATTCACTTGCCCGACCTCGCCCCAAAGGTGTTCCAGCATTTCTATTTTTCTCTGCAGCTGAAGCACCGAAACATTAGTTTCCAAAGCGGGAAAGGGAGCATGCACTCTTTCAGGATAAGGGTTACTTGACGCTCGAGATGGCCTTCATAGTTTTGACTCCAATGCATCTCCGTCTGAAGATGTATCAACTCTTTCATCTTCTTATTCCAAAGAAACTTAAGAGATTTTTCCTTGCCCAAAGCTCCCCGCAACCTGGTCTCACAACGAAGCAGCTCGAACTTGATCTTGTCAAAAACCTACGGAAAGAAAAGCTTCAGTTCAAAGAACAAAGATTCATAAAAGTCAACAAGGCCGAACAAAACTCACCTTGGAACAAAGCCGTTGAGCCTCCTCAAAAGTTAACGTCCGTCTACTAGACTGGACCCATCGGCCCCAGTTAAACCGCTCTCGATAGGGGCATGACCACTCAAGACCCCACTTGGTTCGAGCGGCCCCTGGCCCCGATCGTCCCTCAAAGTACCTTCGAGGGCAGAAGAAGATGATGATAGAGGACTCTTGCCCCTCCCTCTCGAGGAACCTCTCCCTCGAAACTAGAGGTCTCAGGCCTAACAAAATTAGAAACCTTGAGAGGCCCACTGGCTCGAGTTGTAGACGAAGAACCATCCCTCCGAGGAGAGCTGACGTCCTCAGCATAAACAACGCTTATGAAACTCTCTTCAGCGGTGACATCTCCTGTGTGTCTAGGCAGGCCCCGCCTTAGTGAGAATGTCCCCATCCATCGAGGACCATTTCTGCTTATCATCCTCCCTCGGCTCCGAAGCCGACGAAACTTCCCTCTCCTCGAAGGGACACGATCTCACCTTCGAGAATCCACCAACACTTGTGGTAGCGAAGTTAGTACACATAAAAGGAAACATTCTCGAAAGGGAAATCACATGGCTCATACCGTGGTGCTTTGCTTCCCATCTGCCCTTCGACAGATCTCGTCACTTGCGTTCATCATAGGTCGACGAAGCTGCCAGCTTCCGAGTCCAGTTTGCAAGATCGGGGATCTCTTCCGGCATCCACGGAACCGCTAAGAAAAATAAGGAAACATTCTTATAGATCAACCAAAGCAAAGGGAACTAAGGTACAAAGTAGCTTACGTTTGAAGTCCCACTTCTCGAGAAACGGCAGAAATTCTGCAAGAATAATATCGGTGGTCCTCACTCAGACAAATCGACTTATCCATCCTCGGTTCCGGTCCTCGTCGCCACTAGCAATAAAGGGCCTCATGGATCGGCGTAGTAACGCAATCAGGCCCCGACAATGTTGAGGTCGATATAATCTAATAAGGTGGCTAAGGGTAAACTCGAGCCCAGCCTTTTCGGTAAAGTACCTCATCATCAGCATTATCCGCCAAAAAGAGGGGTGAATCTGAGCCAGGGTGACTCGGTACCTCTTGAAGAACTCGAGCATAAGGAGGTCGAGGGGGCCCAATGTGAATGGGTACGTATATACGTTCAAGAATCCCTCCACATAGGTCATTATGTTCTCTTCTCGAGAAGGTATCTGCAACATCGCATTTTCTCCCCAGCCTCTTTCTCTCCTTACAGCCTCGAGGTGGTTTTCTTCTATTGATCGGATGAATCTCGACGCATGCTCTCGATGGACCGGGGTGTTGAAAGGTTTCTCTAGTGCAAAATCTTTCTTCAAAGCAAAACAGCTTGAGGTCAACTCACCATACGTCGGCGGTGTACCACCGGCCGGGCAAGATGCAGAAGAAAGGTTTTCCTCTTCTTGGTGAATGGATTCGGGCTCGACAGCCATAACTACTCAAGCAGAGGTAAAGAGGAAGAAATGAAAACAGTTTCGCAAAGATGAGAAAGGGAAGAGAATGTTGAAAGGAAAGCTAAGTTTTGCAAAGATGCAAGAATTAGAATGAAGAGGAAGCAAGAATATATATAGAGCAAGCGGTGGCTATCCAACTAATTTGAAATCCATTTAATTCTGACAAAGTTGTCATAACGTTTGGGGAAGTGTACCAGTGGGGCCACCTCGGTCACTTCACGGTCATGTCATATAAATGACATTGTCACACAACATTCGAGGGATAGAAGCTCACATGCCGACCTAACCTCGAGAAGGTGTCCGATCTCGAGGAGATCTACTATTGCAAGTACGAGTTTTGAAGAGCTAAGAATCGAAGCATGAAAGTCAATTTTTGCGTACGCATTGTGGGACAAAGTTTGGGAGATATGTAACAAAAGATATTTTATTTCAAAAAATGCATTTACAAGGGTGTTCTCTGCAAAAATTCCCTCGAGGGTCCCATATACAGAAAAGGAAAAAAGCAAAAAAGAAGGAGAATCTACTTTTCGCCTTCGCTGCTGTCCGAGCCGCTTTCAGAGCCCTCATCCGATGTAGTCGTCATTGCCGATTCATCCTCTAGGGCCCTACCTTATTCGATCTCTACAGAGAGATCGACACCCTTAACACTCACTTCCTCGAGGGTTTGCCTCCTGGATTGTGTGCGAGCATGAGCAACTGCCCGAGCTAAAAATAGCTCGGCCTTCTCGGATATCTCCCTGGCTCGGTCATTCGTAGCACCAGCATCCTTCTTGTATGATGAGACAAACTTATCGGCCTCGGACCTGGCCGCAGATAGTGCAGCAGCCTCCTCCTGAGCACCTCGAAGAAGTTCTTAAATCGATGATAGCTTCCCCCGAAGCGCTTCCTTCTCCGAAGCCGTGGCATTATTCAGCCGATCCAGCTCGAGGATTTTGGTGTCCCTAGCCGCAACATCCTCTCGGAGATGCTCCACCAGGGCATCCTTCTGCCTAATCTGAAAAGCATAGAAAATAAGTCGATCATCGCCAAAGTATTGCAATTAAAGATAAAGTTGTGAATACCAGAATACCTGCTCGAGAAAGTCGGCCCTCTCCCGAAGCGCTCTCTCCGAGCCTGCCCGGAGGTTGATCAATTCCTCCTCTTTCCGGGCACACAGAGCCTCCAGCTCGACAGACTCCGACATGAGCTTCTCAAGCTCTCCTCCATGATGATTCAACTCATCTTGAATCTTGGAGAAGACTTGGTCATACAACTTCTTGACCTGCAACACAAAGGGAGACCATTAGAAAGCAAGAATAGAAAGATGAAGAACAACATATTATTTCGAGAATGTCACCTGCTTTTGGAGCCTCTTGGCCTCCTCGAGGGAAACGGGGGAATCAACATCGGTCTCCTCCTCTATCCCTTCAAAATAGTCTCTGAATGCATCATCCTCTCCACGAGAGGTCTCCAAATCAGGAACATTACTGACTTGGGCATCTTGTATCCATCCTGGAGAAAACGACGGGCCCGAGTGAAGTTCACCAGCAATATCAGCCTCCATAGAAGCTTCCCGACCCTGGAAAGCTCCAGTAGCAAGCCCTCCAAGCTCATCAACACGGACTGTGCCATGTTTGACGAGCGTGTCGAAGACTACATCCGAACCCTCCTCGAGGGTCTCCTCAACATAGGGCGGGTTCGCTTCGGCTGCCTCAAACTCAACATACGATTGCCCAAATGCTTTCAAAGCATCAATACTTTGCTTTTCCCTTTGTACCAAAGGGCAAGTATCATCACTCTCTTCCTCGGCCCGCAAGCTCTCAGCGGTCGTCGAGGATAAGACTGTGGCATCAGTCTTGGGCTTCCGAGTCTTTGCCCTTTTTGATTTTGGAGACTCCGTCGAGACCTCCTTCTTCCTTTTCCTGTCTTTGGTGGTCTTCGGAGCCTCTTCCTCGCCAGGTAGGAGCGGCCTCATCAACACACCTTCACCAAGGCCTGCACAAGCATGTTATGTCAAAAAACATCATCGTCGAAAGCACTTACAAAGAATGAGAAAACAGTAATGACATGAGCAAACCATGGTTCTTAGCCTGCCACCGTGTTTTAGCCAGCTCACGCCATACGCGTTTGTTGTATGGGAAAGCGGAGTCTAAAAGTTTGATCCACCCCAGAAGGTCCTGAACCGCGTCGGGAAACCAAATAATGGCTACACAATTAGAAGAAAATCAGTCGAAAGAAAAAGAGATGGCAAAACATACTCAATTCAGGGGTACTTACGTTTCATATTCCATTCCTCCGAGAACGACATTCTATCAGCAGGGATGATGTCCGAAGTTCTGATTCTAACAAATCGGCTCATCCATCCCCAATCTCTATCCTCGTCGATGCAGGTGAGGAACAACTTGGCGGATCGAATGTGCAGTTTAATTAGGCCCCCACGGAAGAGTTGAGGGTTGTATAATTTGATCAAATAGTCAAGGGTGAAAGTCAACCCCTCGACCATGTTGGTAATGTGTCGAATCATATAAACGATCCTCCAAAAAGAAGGATAGATCTGACCGAGTGTCACTCGCTATTGGTGGAAAAAATCAAGAATCACCGGGTCAATCGGTGGAGAGGACGAATCTACGAGGCCTAAGGTAAATGGATATGTATATACGCTGATAAAGCCAGCCTTATGCGTAACTATGCTTTCATCAGTTGTGGGGATTTCGACTCGGCCGCCTCCCCCCAACAGCAGTCGAGTTTTACCCTCTCAATATCAGATACTACACTTATATATCGAGACATGGGCTCACATCGACCCGGTGTAGAATGGGGTTTCTCAATCGTAAAATCGGAGATGGTATCGAAAGAACCAAGGATGCATTGCTCGATGGTAGGAGGAGTTCGTGACTTTCCCTTAGATGGGCGTGATGAAGAATTGGCTCTCTCCTTTTGAGGTACCGTTTTGGAAGTTTTTGCCATGGTTATGACTGAGTTTTGAAGAAAGAAGTCGAAGAAGCAAACACAAATAGAAGATTAGAGTAGAAAACACTTAGTAAAAGTTTGAAGATTTGAATAAGATGTAAAGTTATGAAAAGGAAAGTGATTGAAGTATTTATATAGGCCCTTTGGGCGTGCATTGAAGCGGAAAGGTCGAACCAATAACGGTTCATGGCCTTCTCGAAAATTATGTTGACGGCGACGTCTATGCAGTTTTATATGTCACATCATTTAATGCTCTAAAGAAACTGACGTCATAATATGGATGTCGAAGAGGCAAAAATTCAAGATCGTTTCTTATCACTTCATTCTAAGAAACGCGGGGTCTATCTGTATACGGCTAAAATCGGAGAGCCCGATTTTACGGCCATTCGGCGCTTACAAGGCTCGAAGGTTCGAGTTTTGGCATCGAGGGATCATATCGAAGGTCCTCGACCTTGGGATAGTGCAAATGGAAGACCAACGTGGAAAGACAGGAAATTTCCAAAAGGCAAGTGATTAAAGCTGACAAAGTACACAAAATAATACAAGCCCGTACCGTGGCGTTAAATGGTTGTACCAGCCATCTCTCTTTGCATTAATTACACATGTACTATGTTGGGATTCCCCCTCATATATAAAGGGTACCCTTGTCACTTTGTAAAGACACATGATATTCAATACAAGAATAACATCCTCTGCTCTCTAACTAAAACATTCTCTACAATTGTTTCATTGATTTATTGCCTTTCATTTATTGTGTTTGTTTAGTTGTTCTTTATTTACTACTTGTTATTAATAACAAATAGGCCACCTTTGAGGCCTTCAAAATTGTTATACCATTCTTGATAGCCCCTTGTTAATCTCCTAAGCTCAAACTTGAGGCCCATTCCGACCAGCCTCGAGATCAATCCCTCCGCTGCTCGGTTTGCTCAATCTCGTTTCCTTTTGCTTTTCTCTCCTTTTCTCACTTCCCACTTAGAATCTACTGCCTAAACAACTAGTATTAAAATAAATCACGTATTTTTAGAATCACGTAATCAAGTATAATTGTAATAACCATTTTCAAGGTAAACAAATCTTAAGAAAAACTGATTTGCTCAGGGACTAAGCGAATTATTAGTACTTTATCACGAGAGAACAAATGATCCTGTAAATTTTGTTGATATAGTTGACCAACAACAAATTAAAGAAAAATAAGCTATTTAGTTAGTTGGCGTCCGAACATAAATTTGGTTAAAGTTTTAAAAAAAAGTGTTTTGAAACTGTGAGAAAATTAGTTTTTGGAACAAATACTCTAACGACCCGACCGGTCGTTTTGATATCTAGCTCGTCGTTCAACAGTTTGAGGCAGTGAGCAGCTTCGTTTAAGGTATTATGAGCCGTGGGCGTGATCAGAATTGAACTTCAGGAAGTTTAGAGTTAATTTAGAAAAACAATTCTCAATTCGGAAGCCTTAAGTTAGAAGAATCAACTAAGATTGGAATTTTGAGTAAACGATCTCTGAATCAGGATTTGAAG